>JAHBMJ010000863.1:49943-83898 GCA_018398765.1 Chromera velia | reverse complement strand
GGGGGGGGGGGGGGGATTTGGGTCCCCCAATGAATTTCCACACCTCGCAAGGTGCGGGTTCTTATCTGCCTGTGCATTCGTTCCTTCGCTGGAATTTTTTAATGATTGTTTCATTTTTTGTATTTTTCCATTCATTCCACTGACCCTCTGTCTTTCTCTCGCTGTTGATTTGCTCAGCAGCCTTGTTTTCTCTCTCTGCTTCGGTCACCCACTCTTTTCTCGCTTCTCTTCTCTCTCCTGCTTTTTCTCTCTCTTCATCTCATTTTTCGGGTCTTCCATGGAAGACCCAAAGCAAAAGGGGCGAATAAGAGAACAGAAAGAGGGGGCGGGGCGGAGGGAGCGTCGGTTGTGTTGTGCGAATGTGTGAGAGGTGTGGGCCCACTCACTCGATCTGCGCGTGCACTTTTCTTCATAGCATAGAGACCTGACTGAAGTAATTCAGAAAAATTACCTACTTGCATCGTCGTGTGGTCTCCCTCCATCCCTCTCTCTCTCTCTCTCTCTCTCTCTCTCTGCGTCTCGTCATTTCGCGCTGGCTGGCAAATCCGGACCGCAGACAGGAAGTAATGTACAAATGTGGTGGGGGAGAGAAGGGGAGAGTATACCCGGTTCGTGAGAGACAAGACAAGACAGACAGGGGCGTGAGTGAGAGGGAGTGCCTCTGTTGCTGTCCCGGAGACGCAAAAGAAAAAGAGAGCTAGTACAGATTCAGTCAGTCAGTGATCGAGTGTCTCCTCGGTGCTCTCTTCTCTCCCACTGTTTTGCGAAGCAGTCCTTATTCAGGTGAATAACTATGATTTTCCCCTCTACCTCCCTCCCTCCCTCCCTTCTGGTCGATCCGCGATCGACTCACTCCCTTGCGTTGCCTCAGTAACGATCGGGTGTTCTAACTCTTTTCTTCTCTCCTCTTTCGTGGCGACGAAGAAATGCGTTTCGCGTTGATGTGTTTATGATGTTGGGTGGGGTGAGCACCATCAGATAAGATGATGTGTTCCCTTACCAGCAGAAAATGAAGAGGCCCTGATTGAAATACACGATTTCGGACGTTCCGTCCATAGATACGTATGTGATGGTACACGCCTCTATTTGTCGATGGAATGAATGTATGACCCCCGAGCGGGAAATCCTGGGAGAAACTTCGAGAGACTGGCAGGGCTGTTTGCTTGCTGTTTTCCCATCCGTGTTCCTCTTTTTTATGTCCACGTGCCCTGTCGGTCTCTCGGTCGGTCGGACTCACCTGTCGGAATGGATCACATGATAAGAAAATGGATGGATAGATGAGTGAATGCATGCTTTCCGTTCCTTTCCTTTCCCTTCGCGCCTTCATTCAGGTATGTGTCACGGTGGTAGGCAGAAGAACAGACAGAGAGAAAAGCGACACCCGATCAGGGACTGTTCATGGATGGGACGACTCGCACGATTGAAATTTTTCCTTGTATCAATAGAAAGATTCATTCACAGATGGATCCATCGGTGTGTAGTCAGGCAGTGAAGCAGACTGACGACGATCTGGTCAGCGGGTCAGCTGATTTCGTATGGGCGTGTGTGTTTGTCATCATGCAGTTATGATCTGCATCGAGCCTCTCTCTCTCTCTCTCTCTCTACTCGCGCGTGTGCCCTTCTCTTTTCCTTTGGCGTAGGCGACTCGGGTGTCTGCTTCTTTGTGCAGTTCGTTGCCATGATGCCTCCCTCCTCTTTGTCACCGTGCACGATCCATTTGCAGGGCCGCATTCCTGTGCTCTGTCAGTCAGAAAACAGAGAGAGAGAGAGAGAGAGAGAGAGAGAGTTTGGGGTTCCTTTTTCTTTCGCTTCCAACAGGTCTGGTGGATGTGTGAATGGATTCGATCGTTGGTTCTTTCTTTCAGTCATCCATTCCTTCATTCATTCATTCATTCATTCATTCACGGTGACTGCGTAGTGCTTGCGGGAATGGTCAGTGGCATGTCTTGTCGTCCTGATTTTGGGACGGATGTTCTTGCAGTCCTTGCAGAGAGAGAGAGGGTGCTGGAAGGACCCCACTTAGTCTACCGGTACTTTTCTCTCTGCCTCCACATTTGCCTCTTCTCTTTTTCTCCTTCCTCGATCACTGTCTGAATGTACTCTCTCTCTCTCTCTCTCTCTCTCTCTCTCTGTCTGTCTCTGTCTCTCTGTCTCTCTGTCTCTCCCTCTCTCTCTCTCTCTTTCTCTCTCTCTCTCTCTCTCTCTCTCTCTCTTTCTTTCTCTCTCTCACGCAGAGAGACTCCACTTTGCATTCAGGACTTCTTTCGTCTTTGTTTTTGGTTCCAAATCTCATTCCGATTTTGGTCTTTCATTGATCACTCACTTTTCTTCCGGCCTTTCTGCGCGCACCAAACATTTGGATCGAAAGTAAATGCTAAGCAGAAAAGCCCCTTCAAAGCAAATGAAAGACAGCCGTGCCTGCAGAGCAATGAGTTGAAGGGGGATCTGTAGGTGGGGAAGGGAGGAGAGGGCAGATCGAGTTCTGCAAGGCAGGTCCAAAAGAGACGCATTTGATCAGTAAGCAAGACGGTTGATTTTCAATCATCTTTCTTTCGATGTGTCTGTGTTTGTCTGTCTGTCGGTCTTTGGATCGATCTGTCTGTGTGTTGGTTTGTGTGATGAAAAGCCTTTTAGCCAGTCTGGCTGTTTCCCTGATAGACGAGCACGCAGACATTGAGAGCTTCCGACAATGGATGAACCAGTCACCGAATTAGACACGTGTACAGAACCAGATAGAAAAGAGAGAGCCCGGTGTCCTTGTCTTCTTGGATGGCGGAAGAGAAAATCTCTACAACAATGTGCATGCCAGCACTGTGCATGTTTTGCGATTTCGCAAGCGGAGGCGGGCACAAAAGGTGACAATATTTTTGGTGGATCGCAACCGAATTGATGAAGCCGTAAATCGACATGCAGGGGCGACGCATGGCGACGCCTGATCGATCGACCGATCGAGGGGCTGGTTACATCTTTCAGGCATGCGTGCCGCTTGAGTCTGAGTCGACCGCCGGCGATTTACAGTCCCATCTGGGGTTCAAATTGTACAGAAGAGAAACAAAAATGTGTTCTTGCAGGTTTACGTCATTCATATTTGTCGTAGGTAATCTCAGACGGTACTTTTTGATACACGCAGTTCAGAAAAAAAAAACACAATGCGTAGTTGGACTATTATATGACTATTTGTGCCAGTGTGTTCAAGTTGTTTACTAAGTTGTTTATTGATTGTGGGCATTAACATATCTAGCAATATATATTTACCTGCATATTTAGTATTATACCAGCTATTAGCGGCGGCTGCGCGTAAATCGTAACTGTGATTCGGACTAGGACTCGGAAGCAATACTAGAAGCAACATTGTATGAAAAAAAGAATTGAATTGAATTGAGGTGGTCAAAGCCCGAACTAGACCCACCATTTAGGCTCTGCCCAACCATGGGATATCATGCATGGGCCCGGTTTATTCGTAATTAGGCTTAGGACTAGGTTTGGGAGAGAAAAAATGATATGCTGGATGACATGCCTAGTCCCCAAGAGGGCCAAGACATAGAACCTAGCATAGAACACGCCATCCGAGTCTCTGCGGAACACGTTCAAAAAAAGACTACTATGGGCTTTTAGACCTCTCTCTCCTTTACAAAAGGAAATTTAAAAAAATCCAGCAGCACTGGCAGTGAATGTGGTAATACCAGCTATATCGACCTAGATATTGACTCACACACTTGGCAGCCCTGAGGTTCTACGCATGCATATACATTTGGGTATTTACAAAAAACATTGTTTGCTTTATTAATTTCTTCATTTAACTTCATCTAAGTATTTTATTTGAGTAAACGAAAGTTTTATATAGTTGAAATTAGTATATAACAACCTCAGTTACGTATATCAACACCTCATCTAGCAACACATACTATATATTATATTTTTCTGCAGTCTTAATAATGATAATGCTAGTGATTCTCAGCTCCAAAAAGAAGAAGAGCCCTCTGATTGCCGCGTTTGTTGATTTCAGCAAGGCGTTTGATACAGTTCCTCGGGTCAAAATGTTAGAGAGGCTCAGAGAGGAAGGAGTAAGCCAAGCCGATGTTTAGATAATTCATTCGATGTATAGTCAGGTGAAGGCTCGGATGGATAGGGCAACAGAATGCTTTCCAGAAGGCGGAGGAGTAAAACAATCAACAATCCTCTCCTCTTTCTTCTTTTCATCAACAATCTGCATAAGTCTGTCAGCTCCGATAATGAAAACAGGAATCAAAGCTCAGCTGGGGGTACTGCTAGAGAGACTCCTGTCAGACTGTCTGACGTTTTAATCGAAAGCGTCGGATACACTGACGACCTTGTTCTGTTTGCTCACAGTGCTTCTGACTTGCAGAAACTCCTGTCTTGCCTCGAGGACTATTGTAAGGAGCACGGCCTGAAGGTAAATTTAAAGAAGACAAAAGTTATGCGTCTCTCCTCCCCCCACCCCGACCTAGTGCCCCGGACCCCTTTTTTTTATGAAGGCAGACCAGTGGAAGCGGTGAGTAAATATAATTATTTGGGCAACTGGGTTTTTGAGGGCGGGGACCTTAGTAAGACAGTCGAAGCCCGCATTGAGGCGGCAGAGAAGGCTTTGGGGGCGGTGTTTGGTACTTTTTCTTCTCTGCAGTGGGCTTTGTTTCTCCCTTTTCTAAAATTACTTTGTTCAAGGCCCTCTGGCTGCCAGTCGCACTGTATGGACTGGAAACGATCCCGCTGAGAAAGAAAGATGTTGCCTGTCTCGATGCATTACAGTTACGTTTTGTTCGATGTTGTTTTGGTCTCTCCTATCACTCCTTTGTTTCGCCTTCCCTTCTCTCTCTCTCTCTCGAGCCATTCAGTTCCCTACTTGGTAAGTTGAGTGGGGGCTTCATCCAATGCATCAAATTGATCGACCGTGCTCTACCCCGGGCAGTGTGGAATGAGTGCTTGGCTGGCTCATGTGAACCCTTCGTTAAGACAGTAAAATGGCTGGCCGTTCCATTAGATTGCTCCCTTTTATGGCCTCCATTGCCAAGCACGGTGGGGGACAAGTTTAAGGGGAAGGGCAAGGGCAGAAGGAAAAGGGCGGCAAAAAAGATCGTAGAGGGTGCCTGGCTGTCTGACTGGTTGAAAGAAGAAACTAGAAATGTTAGAGACAGAGACGGAATTTTTCCTCACCTTGCGAATCTCTCCCTTTTCCAATCAGAGAATCCGTCCAGACAGCGTTTGGCCATGCACCTTCTGAGTGAAAGGAAATGGCGTCCGAGAAGTGAAATGATAGAGTGCAGTGTTGAACCTCTGCTAAAGAGTCTGTTGCAGTCCTCCGCAGGCTTTCGTACGCTTTTCAGGGCTCTCACAGGGGGGGATATAGATAGAACCCAACCGGAACGGCTGTGCGATAAATGTTTGTCCCCCTCGTGTGTGATCAAAGATGAGGTTCATGTTCTGACGGAATATAAGGACACAGAAAGGGAATGGAACAGGCTGAAAGAACTGTACGAAATTGCGAAGCAGAAAACACCCATTAACATAAGAATACAGATCGCACAACGCGTTGCAGGTGCAACCGGGAGGGGCACTTCTGATAATGAGAAAAAAATGAAGGATATGGTGTTGCTGTTGTACACAATTCTGCCTAGAAGCGGTTCCAAAGCTATAGCCGACTGTCTCAAGAAGGTCCATTCTGTCGATAAGACAAGTTGAGGCGAATCGATCCGATTGGCATGCAGGCTTCCTCATCCCCCCCCCCTTATAAATATGTGCTCTGGGTTCTCCTCAAAGCCTTGCTAGTGGCTTGGGATTTGGCGTCGCTAAATCTAGGATTTAACCCTCAATCATCATCATCATCAGTGATAATGTCAGATTATCATCATATAAATAATTAAAGAATTTTTTTATAAAATCTATAACGTGAAATACTACATCGTGGTAATTCGTTAATATAATTTTAAATATGTTTAGCTTCTTTGACGACAAACCGCCACCATTTTAATTTTGTTTTGCCAGTGACTTGAAGTCGAACTCGAGTCCCAACCGCAAAGGGAACCTACTCGTCATGCAGTGACACTGACACTGACACTGACTGCAAACTATTTGATCGAGGCTGCATTTGCTGAACGGATCCCAGAGGTTGATTCATCGACCCCCCACGCGCCGCGAAAGGGACCAATCGGAATGTGTTTGTGCTTATAGATGCACAATAATATAGTGCTGCCCCCACCAACTCCTAGAGTGATCGGAAAGACAACGTTTCATTCTTTGCTTCTTCTGTATGTCTTCATATGCGAGGAGCCTGAGGAGTACCTGTAGAGTTGGAACCCGTCAGACTAACTTTCGCCTACTCGTGCGAGGAGAATAGGCACGGTGTTTGCCCTTGACCGATGAGCAAAGTCAATTAAAGAACAAAAACAAAATACAATTTGGAGTCCGTCCAAATCTTTCGATCGCGCAAAATCGAGTCAACTTTAATTTAGAAAAGAAGTGGGGGCATGGCTGCGGGACTCACTCGGCTTGACTGACATGCTTGAAGAATTGTCACATGAACGAGGTAAATGGAGAGAGCGGTGGAAGGAAAGAAAGGGAGGGCAGGATTGTGTGAGAGAGAGATGGGGAGAGAGCGGGAGTGAGAGGGAGAGAAAACATACAAACAACAGTTATTCTGAGCATAGGATGGCTCTGACCGTCCATTCATCTGTCACTTTGACTGGCTGGCTGTTTGTTTGTCTGTCTGTCTGCCTGCCTGCCTGCCTGCCTGTCTCACTTTGCGTCTGTCTAACGAGGGGGGCGCAATTCGAGCGATCCTTCAGAGGGAGGTATCTCAAATTGTGCGTCCGGAGCGTCAGCCCATTCTCCCTTTTCCTTTTTCTTTTCCTTGTGTATCTCAGCTCCCTTTTCCTTTTCCGGTATCCCTTCGAGAACACCGAGGATCGCCCCTCCGTCCCTGGTCTCACGAAAGGATAGACGGGTCCTCGGATTTCGGGAAGGAGAGGACGCACCCCGGAGGGATGGACGCGGGAGTGCGGGTCGGCTGAGTGCTATCATCGGGACCTTGGCGTCCGAAGAAAGCGAAGGTTTTTGTAATGTTTCTGATGCTGGATTCTCTTCTGCGTCATCGTCGCCGTTCCCTTCCTCTTCTTCTTCATCATCATCGCTCTCCTCCTCATCCTCCTCCTTGCCCCTCAGGTTGCTTGAACCGTGAGACATGTGTCTGGCATCGTGACGCTGGGCAGTACGTGGAGACATGTTCTGGGGTGAGGGGTCGATCTGTCTCTCTGCTTCTTCGAGATCGGGCTCGACCTGTCCCCCTTCTGCATCTTCTTCTTCTTTGACGCTGCTGCCGTGGCCCAAAGCTGCAGAGACTCTCCGGACAAAAGGAGAGGAACCCAAAAGACTCCAAACGGACCCTCGGCGGCGTTTATTTCTGCAGAATTAACACGACCAGAATGTCAACGTGTCATGTCATACAGGCAGCTAGAGTTTAATTTCATTTTGGGATTTCAGTGCAGCACTAGGAAGGATTGCTGCACACTCGACCAGCCTGGAGACCTCTGAAATGAAACCTGCCGGCACTTTCAAAACACAAAGCCAGGCGCACACTCACGCTCTTGCAAATCTACACACGCACACGCGCACACACACCGTTCTGCACACTTTCACCTATATCACGAACTACACACGAAAAACAAAGATTTGAGGGCAACGAACAAAGAGGGAAGAGAGGGATCAAGGCTGCCGCACGAGGGTCGCGTTTTCTCTCCGTTGTTTTACTATTCAGCGGGAGGGAACAACTGACTCTTCTCCTTTCGTTGCTCTCCTTTGCAGCTGCCTCTGGGATTGGATGAGGGTTTTGGTCGCCTTCTGCAGATTTCTCACCGTCGTTGTGTCCGCAAAATTATATGCTTCCTCCCCTGCAACAGCAGCAGCAAAGATGTTTCAAACCGTCACAAACAACTGAGACAAACACAAGAGCGAACTGTTCAGACGCTATTCCGCCTAGATTTTTCAAATTGACTGGCTGACTGACTGAATGAATGGATGGATGGATGAATGAATGAATGAATGAATGAATGAATGAGTGAATGACTAAGCCTGGTGGACTATTGCATTCTCTGTCAAAACACCTCACAGAAAGAGCAAAACACGAATGATGACAGATACACATGGAAAAAAGACAGCTACGACTACAGGCACAGATACAAAAACAGACAGAGGCATGCAGGCACCGACCGACCGACCATGTTTCACCATGTCCATCCCAGCTCTCTCATGCTCGATGTCAACTCTCAAAGCGTCGAGATACTTCAGAATGGCGTAAATTGGAGCCATCGCTGCAGCCACCCATCCAAAAATCGCGAGGACTCCCCAAAATTGAATTCCGAACTGCTCCAGGTTCCCTGTGTAGATCAGACCAGCATCCCGTCCAAATATCCCGACTGCGAGAACCCCCCAGACTCCGCAGCTGCGAAACAAACGAACAAATAACACGCAGAAAGAGGTGGAATCTCAAAGCACACACGACAGTTGACAGCCTGTTCTGATGCCCAAAAGGTTAATCTAGTGAGAGGACCTGCTGGGCCGCCCGCCAGGAAAGCCGGGAGAGAGACGCGTGATCAGGCTACCATGCAAAGCAGATCAAAAACCCGAGGCTCGCGAACAGGCTTTCTGTCAACAAGTATGCAAGTCAAAGAAATGATCTGATACACCACAGCTCACTCACTGTGAGTGAGGGGTCGTTCATAGCTCTTCCTTTCATTGCACATACGTGACTGAGTCTCCCTCAGATTCAGACATAATGACTAAAGCACATTTGGAGACAGCAGTATCCGACGGCAAAGAAGAGCAGAAATAAAATAGAGGCGGCGACTGAAAAGCACGATGCGAGAAATACACCATAACAGATACCGTCATTCCCCCTCACGTCCTCCGGGAGAGACCACCCACCCACCCACCCACCGACCCAAGATGGACAGGCACTGCCTCTACAGGGTCGTCGATTCGAAAAAACTCCAAAGTTTTGGACCACAACACCATCACACCCCCAGCAACCACCCCCACAGTGAAGGCAGCCCAAACGTCCTGCAGCCAGTTCGACAGGAAAAGAAAACAGGTGAGAAAGCGTCACTGACCACAGACACGGACAAACAAATGAATCAGTCGACGCAAGCACCCCATGCAACTTCTAGAAAGACTTCCTCCTATCCTCAACACACACAAATACCCTCCCTCCCTGCTGCTCTCTGGTCTCCTCTAACTAAGATCCCGACTAACAAAGTCCTGACTGAAGTGACAGACAACTTCTGAGACACAGCAGCATTGTCACATAGTGCACCCACTCATTCTAGCTCTCCTGTACGCAGACACACCCACCCCACGACTGTCTAGCTGTCCAAAAAAGGTGCTGACGGACCATCTGATTTGCACCTCCACAGATCGCAACCATCCCAGCCAGACAACCAGACAACACAGAGACGGCATCCCATTTCCTGAAGGCATCAATGAAGACATGAAGCCAATCGACAGCAACCATCCCAGCCAGACAACCGGACAACACAGAGACGGCATCCCATTTCCTGAAGGCATCAATGAAGACATGAAGCCAATCGACAGCAACCATCCCAGCCAGACAACCGGACAACACAGAGACGGCATCCCATTTCCTGAAGGCATACAATCATGAGAAGACATGAAGCACTTCCAATCGATCGCATCTGAAACCACGAGAGCACTGGAGAAAAACAGGGAGAAAAAAAGGGCTGGAAGAGGACAAACGAAAAGGTTTAGTATGATTGCGGACAGACAGGAGAAAGATCAGACACAGGTAAAGGGAGCAAGAATTGCTGGAAAAAGCTACCAGGCCCTCACTCCTGAAGCCCTTCCCTGCCGTAATTCCCGAAAGATCAAAAGACAGCTAGCCCCACCGATTGTACCCCCAAATCGCCAACAGAGTGGACAGGCACCCCCCCTGCAGCACATGCGTGCGTCATTGTTGATTTCACACAGATGAGATGCCGTAAGCACAACACAAACACACATTTGTGTCAGAGAAAAACAGAGGCAGGTTTCCACAAAATTGAAAAGTCCTTCTTGAGCATGAGCATGGAATTGACTGAGCGACCATCCTGCAGCTGTGTCAATTGCAATGTGGAAGGCTGACAGAATGTGCGGATCAGATCTCCAGATCAAACCGAAAAGTAAAAAGAAGTGGAACGAAAAGGAAGACATGAGACACAACCTGACATGGTCTCAACGTCGAGAAGTTCTGCGCAACGCTTTATTCGAAGATTTTTTAGTTCTGGAAATGAAGCGCGAACAGCATGACACTGTTCAGTCAGTGAGAAAGGGTGGTTTCACACAATGACAAAATTTCATGGTTCGACCTCATGCACATTCAAGAAACGAGAGCATCTGAGGAAGGTGTGTGTGTGTGTGTGTGTGTGTGTGTGTGTGTGTCTTCTGCAGTTCAACGCAAGAGAGAAGAAGGGTAAGAGGGAAAGAGAGACAGAGAAAGAGAGAGGGACGGAAACAGGCACGGAGACAGGGAGAGAGAGACAGAGAGAGAGAGGGAGAGAGAGAATGAGAATGAGAAGAAAGAAGAGCTGGGGCAGACAGACAGAAAGATCAAAAGGAGCAGACACTCAAATAAGAAGACGGGAAGAACGCAACAGAAGGACTCAATCAAGCGGAGAAGACAGTGCCCACCGATCCACTCATGATGGTGTTCCAGAAAATGTCTGCCACCACCCAGGCATGGTTGATGACTTCCACCACGTTCCCGTCGTCGTCTCTTACAGCTTCGGGGAAGAGACGCAATTGCGAACCTCCTGCATGCATGCAGGCAGGTAGCAGATTGCACCATGCAGATCAAGACAAACCGATGAACCACACGTTTGCATCTCCTGACGTCTCTTTGGAATCGTCTACTCAGAAATCGAACTGGACTGTTTCTGGGGGGNGGGGGGGGGGGGGGGCAAAAAGAGAGACACAAAACAGATTCACAAGATAGAAGCCTGTGTGGTCTAATCCTATTGGGCTATCACAAGAAAACCACACCCGGAGCACACACACGCTGACCACACCCGGAGCACACACACGCTGACCGTTGAAGCACAAGAAAGTGACCCATTGAATGAAGCACCCCAAGACGAAGAAAGCTGCACACACAGAGGGGTCAGAAGGTACGCGTGTCTCCCAGCTGCTGTCGCAAGGGCCCAAAGGAGAGATTTGACTGCGGACATGGCTAAAGTCAAGCTCCCATCCAACACAAAGCTGGCCGACTTGTCGATCGTTTGAGATCGTTTGACACTAACGTCTTTCATTTTCGTCGTTTTCTTGCATGTTTGAAGCGTTCAAATAATGCGGAGTGACTGTCTAAAGAGGAAAGACGCACTCAGTGACTCACTGCAGAAAAGATATTTAGATCTGATGACTGACGGATGGAGTGTCTCGGCAAGACCTTGACAAGTGATCTTTTTCTCCCCCCAATCTGGTAGAAGAAGCTCTGCGTCCTGATCAATCCCCCTCCTGCCCTACTGGGCGGAGAGGTTTCGTCTTCCCCCTTCGTTGGAGGAAATCTGAACAAACAGAGCGGAAAGAGAAGGTACGTCGGATACAGGGAGGAAGATCGAAGTTCATTCGATTCGCATCAATGGCCCAAACACAAAAACCAACGCCCGGCCACAAAATTAGCCACACCGCTGACTCTCTCTGTCTCTCTCTCTGACTGGACCAGATCAGCCAAATGAAAAAAAAAAAAACAAGGGGCGGAGTAGTTAAAAAGAAGAAGGCATGCTTGAAATGAGAAAGACGCGACAAAACGATGAAGGACGTCCACTTGGAGCAGCCAGCCTTCCGAGCTACCGACCGTCCCAGCCGAGCCCCAAGGAAAATCGACCCAACCAGAGCCGCCGTCCCGCCGACTGTGTGCACAACACCAGAGCCCTGCATGAACACAACCAGAAACCACGAGGACAATCCACCCAATGAGCATTTTTTCTCCTTCCTCCCTCCTTCTTTTCTCTCTCTCTCTCCCTCTCTCTCTCTCTCTCTCTCTCTCTCTCTCGGTCTATCGATCTATTCTCCCTCGCGTACATACACACACACACACACACACACACACACACTTTTCCACACCTGCAGGTCCGTTCCCCCTCATGCCTTTCATCTGGTGTCGCACTCGCCTCGCTCATTCTCTTCCACGGCACGCACATCTCTAGACGTCTGGAAAAAAATGAAAAATCAGCCGCGTCTTCGTCTTCGTGGAGAAAACACAAAACGGAGCGGGGCAATGGGAAGAAAAAGTTGACGGATGATGCAGCCACATCACAACAAAGCACAAAGAGGTACGCAGAGTAGCAGGTGGCACTTATTAATATGCCCGTCTGCCTGCGCTTCTGCTTGTCTGCCCTTACTTATGCTTGCTAACAGTGAAATCAAAAGCTCTCAATCCATGACGACCGTTGAACAAGAGAAGATAGGCAGACATAGACAAACAGACAGACAGGCAGACAGACAGACAGGCAGGCAGGAAGACAGACAGACAGACAGACAGACAGGCAGGCAGGAAGACAGACAGGCAGACGGAGAGACAGACAGACTGACAGCAAAGTCCATGAACCCCCGGTTGTAGAGCCAGCCCTCAGAGGACCACTGCCAGTGGACGACGACGGGATACACGATCCTGAAGACAGAAAGAAAGAAAGAAAGAACGAGGAAGGGGTGAACATTCACTTCTCTCGGCACGTAGCTGACGATCAGTCTTTTTCCTTTCCGGGATCTTTGGAAGTAGAGGAAGGACACAGGGTGCAAGTACCACGGCTGCGAAGGAGCAAGGCACTGCTAATGGTCCCGCAGAAAGGGAACGTTCACGCAGTCAAAATTAAATCATGCAGGACCGATCGATCAAAACGTGGACTGAACGAATCGACTGAATTCACACAAATCTCTCTCAGACAAAAACACTTGTGTATGATGTGCAGCAGTTTTGCATGCATTCTAGCACACCAAACCAAGCCCACCCTGTCAGGGCGCATGAGTAGGTGATGTAGGCAGCTAGCTTGGCGCGCTCAGCCAGTGTCCCCGAGACGATCGTGGCTGCAACAACGGAGGAGGAGCAAGAAAGGGTAGGAGAGGAAAAAGGGGGCAAGACTTTAAGTTACCAGGAAAGAAATAAGCGATTTCTGATTTCTTTCGACTGGCACTGATCTTTTTACAAAGGACTTGGTTCCTTCGGTTCCGCTTTACGCTCGGCCAGTCAGCATGGGAGGAAGGACGCCTGTGGCTCACTACGACTACCTCCCTTTCATACACCCCCAAAATTCCCTCCCACCTGCAGCAGCCGCGAATGTGTACTGGAAGAACACGCCGACCATCTCGCCGTTCTCTAAGCCAATGAAGAAAAACTTGTGCCAACCCATAAACTCATTCCCCGCTCCGTACGAGATCGCATACCCGGACTGCACGGGGAAGGAAAGGAGCAGTAGCAATGAAAGGGGAATCAAGCGTGTTTACATGAATGAATGAATGAATGAATGAATGAATGAGTGAATGAATGAATGAATGAATGGAATGAGTGAATGAATGAATGAATGAATGAATGAATTACACAAGAAATTAATTGCATTGTAGACAGATCGAGACACGAGGGACGAAGAAGCGACAGAGATTGAGGTGCCCGAAAATGGGACCGTCAATGCTCTGCAGGAAAGAAAACCCAACAAAACAACAAAGTGAGTTCGTGACCAACCGCCCAGTAGACAATTACGCCAACTGCAGAAAAGGAGAAAGCAATCGATCAGGAGGGAAATAGTCAAGATCCATTTCTTTTTCTTGTGTGTGTTCCCGTCGTTTCTAAGATTCACGATCGTAATTCAGAAACATGACGGAGTCCCGTATCATAGAGATGTTTACATTTTGGGTCTGTGGAAATGGGGGACAACGCAAGGGCTTCCCCCCATCTGCGCAGAAAAGACCCAACGTGCTTCCATCCTTGGAGCTCTGCCAACTAACTAGTAGAGAGCCACAGAGAGAGAGAGAGAGAGAGAGAGAGAGAGAGACCACGGTTTTGATGCAAACGCTTGGGAGGGAAGCCAAGAGCGTGAGAGCGCAGAGGGAAAACCAAAGAGAAAAGGAGGTAAAATGGGCCCCAAAAGGGGTCAAGAAAGAACTGAAAATTCTTCCCACGTTGCCGGCACGCACGTGCATATACTCACTTGTCGCATCCAGAAAGTTTTTCACTGCACGACGAGAAACAAACAGAGAGAGAGGTTTTTTATAAAAACGAAAATGCATGCGTGCCATTTGGCAAAAACGGATTCAATGCACCTTCAGATCTCTCTTGACTGAAGACATTCGGCGCGGACGAATAAGCGGGGGTGACGGATTGACGTCGCGGTGCGAGAGTGAATCAAAGTGGGGATTAAGTGTTCGTTCTTCCAAAGAGATGAGAAGGGAGATCAGTGTGAGGGCGTAGGGGAGAGATAGCTACGGATCTGCTTGACAATGGTTGGGAGAAAGAAAACACCACACAGTGCAAGAGTGAAGGAAGGTCCAGGAAGGAGGACGGGAAAAGGTTCGACCTACGTCCATCATCAAATAAGAAAGTCACACTTACTGAGCACGCTAACGCTGTTCCTGGATTGCACGAGGCCGACTTCGACGAAAGCAAACCCTGCATAAAGAAAAGGATGAAGAGGAGTCAAAGTGAGGCTCGGTCGACCTATTCTCAAACCTTCCCCCATACCTATAGACCTTCATGAATGTCTTTTGCTGCTGTTTCACTTTCTCCTCAGAGATTTTTCATCATGTAGAAGTTCATGATGAGCAGCAACCACACACACACACATGGACTCCTGGTACAACTCACCCAGTTGCATGACCATCACGAAGAGTCCCATAACCTGCACGCACGAAAAGAGTTGGGAGCGTCGAAACAGCCGAATGAACAAAGGTCAGTCAAATTACCTCCGACCCATAACAAGACGTGGTTTCTCGGGACATTGTCGACTGACGAGAATGAAAAACTCATCTCCTGCTGCTGCCAGACTGTCATAATCATCTGATGTCAAGAATGAGCTTGTAGAGGTGGTTTCATTTGACGCCCTGTGGATGACGTGACGGTGGTCGTGCCCGGGAAAATTTCTTGCAGGAAAATTTGGACGCATGGTGTCAGACGCAACTGTTGCAGTGATTCAAGGCTAGTTGACAACTGCACCAGTTGAGAGATCTAGAAGTGAGAAGACTCATCTGCATATGCTTTAAAGCACAACTGTAGCACCGATCGCGAAACCGTTTTTTGGTGCACCAATCAAGGCAACAGCAAGGGTGCAGTGAGCAAGCCGTGCAATTACCTCAGTTAATCATGCATGCATGCATGCATGAGGTGTCTCGATGGTGTCTCGTGCATGCCGGCCCCTCTTCAGGTCCCGTGGCCCCGCTGCGCGCGCGGCCTCCTGCATCCCGGCCGCACACAGCAGGTAATAGCAGGAGACAGATACATAGAGACAGACAACTTTTCCAAAAAAAAACTGACCATATGTCAACACTAGGGCAGTGTTCCTTTGTTAGTGCCGGGCACATTGCCGCAGCACAGGCAACAAGGGACACTGACGGCGACTGGGAGTAAATGGAGAGTCTAATTTTTGACGATTGTTTTGACGTTGAACTTCCAGACTGAGAAAAAAAAAAACATATATCCATGCTAATCCATGCCTAAATCCATGCTATACAGGCGGCGTGAAAGAGAGAGATCGACAACTGACCAAACATTGTCAACATAGAGAGCAACACCATCCCCGTTTCATCAGTACAAGAGATCGAAGAGTCCAAGCAGAAGATAAATTAAAAAAAACGAACAGTCAGTAAATACGATAAGTAGATACTCCTAACGCGCCCTTCGACCTCTGCTTTGTAGGTTACTGGAAGCCTTGAGAAAGCTAGAATGAAACACTTCTGGATAAATAATGATACACTCAAAATTATTAAATCTTATATTAGGCTTATAAGATTTGCGATATACGATTTAAACGTCGATCTTAGGTTTTAAAATTAAATAGACTTCTAGCTAAAATTCTATAAAATCTGCCAAAATTCTAGCTAAAATTAGATATGCAATAACTTCCACAGGTATGATCAATCCTGCAGGAGTACTTTTTAAAGACTCAGTGCCAAACTCTTCAAACTCTGAAGTTCTTTACTCTCGGGCGGTCTTAATTGAGTTTCTATCGATCCATCACTTCAATGTACGATGAAAATTGAACTTCCGGATCAATTAAAGTGCTTTGAATTCCATCTAGTAACAATTCCATGGAGCTTTTCTTAATTCAAGTCAACCGCATGCGAATGAGCAAAAACCCATTCTCCATCGTGCCTGGCTTAGGCTGGCTATGCACTCTGTCTACCCGCCACTGGCTCACTTTCCTTATTTGAGCCGCTTTCTCACGATTCCTCTCATATGCATGACAATATTCATACACCAGTGAGTGGACAGAAAGCACCAGCTGGGGGACTTCTTCGCACCTCTTCAGCTCCACTGGACAGAAACACAGAAAGAAAGAGACAAGCAGACACACGCACGCAGATCGACCCTCTTTCAAGGGACCCCTCGTCCCTTCTTCGGACTTCTCGCTGTTGCTTGAACCCGTTTTAATCAAATCAACCCCACCCCACCCCACCCCACTCATTCACCCGTTGCAAGCTACAGTGCCTGTTGTACGGATCGGTGTATCGTTGCATACCGGCTCCCTTGGTGTCTTCTAAGACGACCCACACACCCGCAACCCCCTGGAAGACCGCAACCAAACCTACAGACCCACCCTCGTCTTGTTTCGTCCAGGTCTTTTCACAAAAAGGGGGGTTAGGGGAGGAAGGCAAAAAGAAGAACGAAAACATGGGAGAGAGAAAGAAAGAGGGGGAAAAGAAAAAGAATGAAGAACGGGTGGTATTCATACAGAGAGAAAAAAGAGAACGCAACGAACTTACAAATGCAAACAGAGGTGAATGGGCGAATGCCGTCTTTCTTTGCATGCCGACAGGAAAGGAATGGGGTGTGCCGGATACAGAAGGAGATGGGACGAGTCAAACGGCTCCCTTATCAGTGCCCGTTGCTGAAACTTTCCCCCTTCACCCTACCGCTATTGCTCGTTGTACACGCGCTTGTCCTCAAAAGTCAGATGACTCACGCTCTGGCACACACACTCGATCCACACCCACACACACACACTCTCACTCACTCACTCTCACTCACTCACAAAGCAATGAGCTGCACAACTGCTTCACGAGAGTCGGCAGCGCGAACGAGTCCCGGTCGTCCTGTGACTGCGACCGTGTCGGTCGGTGCGTGTCTCTGTGCTCCTCCTGCCTGTCCCTCATGCTCGCAAGCTCCTCTGCCCTCTCCCTCAGACTTCGTATAAATCATAGTGGGCTTTACAGGTTCTGCTAAGCCCTGGGAAACGCCTGTAACGCTACCCCTCTCTCTCTCAGGGGGAGAATCGGAAGGGAAAACTGAGAACCTGTCGAGGAATGAGACTCGACACTCGCAATGCTTCTCGCTCTCTCTCTCGGGGGAACCGCTGGAACTCATGCGTGTCACCAAATTGACTGATTGACTGCTGTTGTTGTGATTCAAGAAAGGGAACGCAGAGGTTGCCCCCGAGCAGAAAGAGAATGCAGACGACGGGACTTCTGCCAGGAAATTTGATGTTACAACACCTCTAGTATCTCTTCCCCCCTCTCGGAGGTTCTCGGCCTTCTTTGTCGACTCCTCTCCACTTCCTTCTCCCAGTCGCTGAGGCTCGTCCGTGCTGAAGCAGAAGGAGTGGAAGTGGTGAGAAAGCTCGGCCACGGCAGCCATGGAGTCGGAGACTTGGCGCTTCAAGGCCTCCCCAAACGCCTTGCAGGAGCCCTGCAGGCAGGCAGGCACGCGGTGCGGAAAACATGAGTACAGACAGGAAGGAGTCCATACAGAGAAAAACCCCCCAAAAATCAATTCACGCA
The DNA here is from genome assembly GCA_018398765.1 of Chromera velia. Lineage (NCBI taxonomy): Eukaryota > Chromeraceae > Chromera > Chromera velia. The sequence continues at coordinate 65,916 of JAHBMJ010000863.1, read as the reverse complement.
ACGGCCTCAATCAGAACTAAGAGTGGGGTTACAAACAAAAAATTGAGTCTCCCTTTCGACCTGTCATTTCCTAAGGAAAGGTGCTTTCAGGAGAAAAGAACAAAAAATGAAACCGACGAGGGTACGTAAAGAAGAAGATGAAAGATGAGAACAAACCTGTGTACATACTTCGAGGCAGCAAAGTCGACAGGAGACACCCATCTCCGAGGGCAAAACAGAAAGAAAGAAAGTCAGAGAGATGCAAGAAGGCAAATAATTATTCACCCAACTATTAACGAAGGCAAGGAAGGATGGCAAATCAAAATACCACTCCCAGAACCAAGTCAGGAAAGTAAAGAAAAAACATCCGAACAGTCGAAAGTTGGCGATCGACTTACTTCCATCCTCCCATAGTCAAAAAGCGATTGCATCGTGCCGCCTCCCTCCTCTCCTGCGGTCCCCCCGCCTTCTCCGTCTCCGCCGTCACCCTTCCCCCTCTGACCCCCCTCTCCCTCTCCCTGCCGCGCCTTTTCCTTCCCTGCTTCCCATTCTCTACGGCTTTCTGCTGGGGTCCACGACACCCGGGCTACGCCTTCCTTTCCTCTCACTACAAGTACAGAGGAGGGGGAGGACTTCTCCTCCTGTTGCTCCTTTTTCTGCTGACCTCTCTCACTAAACACACGCGCAACCCGACCCTCCTGCCTCTCTTCTTCGAGCCGTCTCTCTGTGAGCCCGCCCAACCAAAACCCAAACAAACCAGACACGTGAGCGATGATCACGGCGTTCAGGGCACTGCGCAGATTTGCAAACCGCCGCCCCCCCCCATTCCCTGCACCCCCCCTGCCAGGAACGGGCTCTACCGCAGTGCAACCAGCGTCTCTGCCCACTGCACTTACTGCAGAGGAGGCAGAAGCCCCCGAAGAACTGCCGACGACCGAAACTGAGTCACTTTTTCTGCTCGACTCAAACGACTCGAGCAAAGAACCCTGACGCACTGCCAGAGCTTTGAAGGGGGACAGGTGTTTGAAGTGAGAGACGGCACGGGGGTCACTCATCAACGATGCAGCTGCCAGGGCAGGGGGGCGACTGAGAAGGTTGTACATCGTCAGGTCTGCCCGGGGGGGTGTCGGGCTGCTGTCAGCATGCGGGAAGAAGGGGGAGGGGCTTGTCTTTGTCGACAGGGCGGGGACTGCAGAGGATGCGGCGGCGGCTCTTACTTCGCCCCCCCTTCCCTGCTCCCATTCTCCACTCTGCTGACTTGTGCCCAGAGTGGACAAACCTGATGCTGCTGCCGCTGCTGCTGTGTCGTCGCTGTAGAAGTTGTTCTTTGCACTCTCCGTGGCCGACGCAGCAGAAAAAAGGGATGAATTTCTTCTCGGGGTCTGGTGGCGGGTCTGGGCCTCTGAATGCTTCCTGATGATCCCAGAGAGCTCTTCCTTTGCCTCTGCGACCTGCAGAAGGGATGCCCTCAGTTTTCGGTTCTGCAACAAGGAAAGAAAAGAAAAGGAGGGAATACAGGCAGCCAACGACGAACCTCAAGGATGCACCTGAACAGAGTCAAAATAATGAGATGGAGGTCGTGCAATTGGTGTCACAAGAGGTGTGGACTATCGGGAAAGAAGCATAGCTTGCTGGTCAAGGGATTCATTCAACGAAAAAAAACAAAGGAAATTTCGAAACAGGTGGGCGAGAAAAGGACAAAAAGGGAAGAGGAGGGCTTAAGCATATTAGCCAGGGACGACAGACAGAGACAGCCGGCACACTCACTGTGAAACTCCCTTTTCCAAACGGGTGACAGTTGATAGACAGAAATGACAAAGGACAACTTGAAAAGTAGAGAGGAGACGGGGTGATTGAAGCAGACTGAAAGGCCCCAAAAGCAGACAAGATACACAAAGGAACCAGCGAGAGAGCAGAAGGAGACCTAAGGTGATCTGAAAGCACGATCCACCAACCGAATCGTTAACGTCTTTGAGTTCCTCCACCAGTTGGACATTTTCGATTCCCTGTCTTTGAATCACGACTTCTTGCTCTCGTAGTCGTTTCTTCAGCTTCTCTATCAGACCACTCGGAGTGTCGTCAGCCTTCAGAGTCGTAGAAGAAAAACACCGGCTGGCGTACTGCCCGAAAGGAACCGACCAGTTCGCTGAGAAAACTGGTTCGGCGGAAGTCACCACAACTGGCAACGCCGGCTTCAACAGTGTATGGAGAGACCTGCAGTTTGCTAAACGCGAATTGTGCGTGCTTGCAGCACACACGCGTTGGAAAGCCAGCATATGGTGATTCCTGAAACCCTTCTCTATGATACAATCAATGATCTCTTAAACAAACCCGTCGAATGGAGGAGGAAGTTCTTGACCCAGCTACTGCGTCAGAGTTTTGGGAATTGCTCTGCTCGAAAGTTGCCACGTGCTGATGTCTGTGTACGTACCTCCACGGCACTCTCCTATGCCCCTACGGCAGGGTTCTATATAACACCTGTACAATGGCATACATGGAGGGAAGACTAGGCAAGTGGAAACACAGCTATGATGCTTTTTCGGCACAGGCACTGTTGCTCATTGCCAAACAAATTGTCTCCCTGCAGCGTGCCGGGGCCAGAGACGCTGCGCGGCCCGCTCGCATTCAGTGGACGCGATATATATGGTCGGACCCGCGGCCCGATCCATTTTGGGACCCGTTACCGGTAGACCCCGGCAAATTAAGTGATCGAACCGTTCAAAGGCAGATTCAATGGCCGGGCCCACCACCGCACAAGAACTTCTTAATTCTGAATTAAGGCCGGGAAAGCAAAAAAGGAAGAGCCCCGGCATGCCCCACCCCCGAATTGGCGCTGTGCTTCAACAAAAGTTATTTTTCGCTGGAGACTGCTCAATTCAACTCTGTTGCAGAAAACCACCCTTGTTCTTGACATTAGAGGTGGGGTGTTCCGATATAGAGGAGGTGCTTGGACGATCTACTGAGCCTTTTGATCGGAGAGTGAAATTCTCTCACCAAAACTTTAGCAACTGGCCTTTTGCCATCCCTTTCCTGATCGTTTCGCCTGATGACGATGGACACTGGGACAGCTCAAGATGCTCCTTCCCCTGTGGAAGCTGATCTCGGTGGCCAAACGAAAAAACGATGGGCTGATGAAGTTGAAGAGGATGAAGACATTGCGAATGGAGGTCTGAGTAGTTCCCTGAACTTCTCTTCTTCTGTGATCCAAGAAGAGAAGCAAGCAGGGGTATCATCTGGAGGTGGTCGTGTCGATCGTGATGAGCTTCCCCCGAGAAGGCGCCGCTCTTCCTCTCGGGATCGGAAGAGGCGATCTTCAACAGGGAGGGACAGGGAAAGAGAGGGAGAGGCCGACTGGCGTGCCCGCTCTCCTGAACGAGATGAGGCAAGTTGGAGACGGGATTCTGATGGTCCCTCTCTCGGTGGGGGTGCTGGGCCCAAAGACGCTGAGAATGATAGGAAGAGCGATGACTCTCTCGACTGGGCCGCTGCACGTGACACCGACGGCACCACTCGACGAGAGAGGGGAGGGCGACTCAGGGACGATCCTGACTGGCAGTCAGGAACGACCCTGGGAGATCCTTACAATCGGTTGAACAGGCGACACGATACGGGGGAAGGGGGCGAACGTTTTGACCCCCGGGACCCGGATCGGGATCGCGATTGGCGTGGGGGTCGAAACGACCGTGGTGGTCGTGATCGTGACCTTCGCGACATGGGAGGTAGAGGGGGAGGGGGAGGGGGGGGCCCTCCGCCGCCTTTTGATGACGTAGAGAGATCCCGACGTCGGGGGCCTCTGTTCGACGAGAGCCGTCGTGACAGAGACCGCGACCGGGATCGTGGAGGGCGTGACCGAGATAGGGATTTTGATAGGGATCGTGACCGATATGGTGGTAGAGGGAGGGACAGAGAGCGCGACGACCGGGATGGCCCCCCGTTCCCTTCCCATCACCCCCGGGGTCACACCCGAGAGGACATGATCGGTCAGCGTCCATTTGAGGGCAGAGATCGAGGGGATTGGGTGGATGAGGGGGGTCATCATTATCATAGAGATAGGGAGAGGGGGGAGGGGGGTTACAGCCGAGGCGACAGAGACAGGGACTTCGACCGCGGGGATTTCAGCAGCGGTCGTCGAATCAATCGCGCTTCCACTGTCGGGGGTGAGAGAGATAGAGAGCGTCTCGACAATAGGGACAACAGGGGTGATGGATCAAAAGGAGGGGCCTCAAGAGCCCCAGGGGACAGAGACAGAGACGGGAGAGACAACAGAGGACCAGGTGGGGGGGACGCAGGTGGGCGGACTGTTCCCGCAAAAGCCCTTCCCCCCCCGCCGCCCAGTTTCCCCAAGCTGGACACAACAGAGGACGAAATTGGCCCTGAAAGGTCAGTCAGCTGCACAAGGAAGGAATCAGGGGGGGAAATCAGTGAGGATGAAAAACGAATGCATGCATGCGTCCTTTGGCGAAAAAAGCTGTTGCTTCGTTTGCCTGGTTCCCCTTCTCTGGCTCTCTTCCCCTTTTTCTCTCCCTCCGTTCCGCACACGCTAATTCCAACCCCCCCCTTCTCTCTGTCAGTCTCGCTCTCCAGTTCAGTTGGGGAACGCAGTGCAGTGCAGTCTCCCTCTACTTCGTGAGTCTTTCTTCGTTCGGCAGGATGATTCTGTCTAGTCTCCACCCGGGACCTTTGTGAAAATCCCCGACTTCTTTCGGAGTGTCGCCGCATCTCCTCAAGATATCCCCTCTTCCCCTCTCTCTTTCTCCCTTTCTCTCTTTCTCTCTTTCTCTCTTTCTCTCTCTCTCTCTCTCTCTCTCTCTCTCTCTCGTGTGTGTGTGTGTGTGTGTGTGTCTGCAGCCCTCCCACCGGAGTTGGTGAGAGTCGCGACTCCTTTGGAAGAGGTCGAGACAGGGACAGAGACCGGGAGGCGATTATTGAGAGAGAGAGGGAGAGAGACAGAGAGAGACTGGGAGAGTCCTCTCGAACAGATAGAACCCGAGACAGAGATCGCGACAGAGATAGAGATCGCGATAGAGATAGAGAAGAGAGGGGGCGCCCGAGGGACCGGGACAGAGACAGGGGGGAGCGCAGACGCACGCTTGATGACGTCGATGGTGCCGACGACATCGACAGAGAGAAGGACAGACGGGACAGGGACAGGAGCAACGACTTTGAGGATCGACAGAGACGTCGTGACCGCGAGCGTGATAGGGGGTTGGATCGCGATAGAGACAGAGACAGGGGTGATCGCAGCGTTCGCGAGAGAGAGGTAGACAATGCTTTCGGCAGCAAGGTCCCTCCTCGTTCGACTTCTATCGATACCGACAAGGATGGTCAGAAAGGGGGCATCAAACTCGGTGTTTCTCTTCCCCGACCGACCACCAATCCTGGAGGTGCTGGTTGGAAGGTTTTGGGTGCACCCCCTGCGACGGCTGTTGCCGGCTACCGCGGTGCAGTTGAGAAGGGAGGGACTCGAACCCCCCCAAGTCAGGAGGTCCAGTCAGGGTCTCTGGGAAGTGTGGTCTCGAAAGACAAAAAGTTTCGTGGTTGGGCCACTGTTCCGTCGATTGAGGAGGAAGAGAACGTGCCTACGGCCGGTCGAGGCTCAAAAGAGATGTCCCATTCCCAATATCATCGTCAGCATGATGAAGATGAGGAGGAGGACTATGAGGCGGTGGATGAGACCGGGGGAAAGAGACGGATTATCCTGCCCCCACAGAGAAGGGGGGTGACGGCAGCGTCCGTTGCCGTGAGTGAACAAGCGTTTGTCGCTGCTGATGGCAAGATGAACGTCCCCCATCCATCCGATGGCAAAGGGTGGGTCGCGTTGGTTTGCTTGGCTTTCCGTTTTTTTTTTCTGTCCTTCCTCTCGTTCTTTCTTTCTTTCTTTCTTTCTTTCTTTCTTTCTTTCTTTCCTTTCTTCCTTTCTTTCTTTCTTTCTTTTCTTTCTTTCTTTCCTTTCTTTCTTTCTTTCTTTCTTTTCTTCTTCCCTCCTCTTCTCCATGTGGTGCTGCCCCTTTTTGACACTCGTGCAAGTGTGCACCCGCACGTGAAAGAGCATTCAAATGTTCCTGTACAGAGCCGTGGCGTCGTGTACTTCTGCTTCGCACCTTCTCACGATCTTTTGCCCACGAGTGTGTGTGTAAATGTGTGTGTGTGTGTGTGTGTGTGTGTGTGTGTGCAGGATGGATGAAGGCCAGGTTTCCACCCGTGAGGATTCCGTGATGGACTCGAGAGCCGCTGTTGGACAGCCTGCACCGCCCCCAGGCCCCCCTCCCCCCCCTCCTGCTCCTCCGATGGATCGAGGAAACACTCTTGCGAAACTGCGGAAGAACGAGGAGGAGTGGGCACGATGCAAAGAGCAGGCATCCTGGAGACGGGAGCAGTTCCAGAGGGAAGAGGAAGAAAGAAAGGTAAGCATTGGGGAGGCTCGATGGTGAAGGGAAAGAGAGTGAGTGAATGAATTCATAAATGCGGAACTAAGAAAAGCGAGTGAATGAATGAATGAATAAATGAATGAATGAATGAATGAAGAATGCTGAGAGCCAAGGACTGGAGGGCGCTTTTTCGTCAGTGGGCATTCACCGTAGTGGCGGAAGTTCAACAGTGTTCCAGCTTGCTCTTTTTCTTTTCACTGCTGCTTGTGTGTGTGTGTGTGTGTGTGTGTGTGTGTGTGCGTGTGTGTGCGTGCCTTCCTTATTTAGCTCCTATGATCGCGTCTTGCTTCCTCCTCTGCTGTTGACACCGGAATATAGAGGGACTTTCTTTTAGTGGTGATTGACAGCGATGAACCAAGCTGAAGTGTTTTGCGTCTTTTCTTTTTTGCTTCAGTATTCCCGGTCTCCTTCTCTTCCCTCTGTTTCTTGTCGTGTCTTCACTTTTTGTTCGGTCGGTGCACCCCTCTTCCTCTCCTGATGCCACCATCCCTGTCTGCAGAGGAGAGAGCGTGAGGCGGCCAACAGAAAGCTGAAAGAGCTGGAAGAAAGGTTGGAAAAAGAAAAGCCTCAGGCAAAACCAAAGACCCTCCTCACTCGCAAGGGAGCTCCTGCCCCTCCCCCCGACTCCCACCAGTCTGTCACAGACGCCTCACCTTCTGCGGCGTCGCCCTTCAATGGACCTGGACAGGGCCCGAGAGCCCCACCCCCCCCGCCGCCCACCGCCCAGCCCAAGGCCGGTATGGGTCGGAGGAGAAACCAGGGCAACGCCTGGCAGCAGGTAGACAGAGAGGGGGGGCCCGACGGGGGGGAGCCCCATGGAGGACGGCAGCTCGACCCCAAATCGTTTCCTTCTCCCTCAAACGAACAACCACCTGTCCATAGACAGCAACAGCAGCAGATGGATAGAGACAGAGAGAGAGGCCCGCGTCACCAGCAGCCTCCCCCCCAACCCCCGGTGGGTGAGATGGATGACTCAGAGGAGGGATCCCCTTTTAGCAGAGGAGGAGGAGGAGGAAAGGGGGGCCCCGGCCCTCATGACTTTCCCGGTGGGGGCCCGTCTAACTGGCAACCAAGGGGACCAAACAATCGCCGGGGTGGGCCAGGGCACTGGAACGAACCCGGGGTTTACGGGGGAAGGCCGGGCCCCGGACCCCGGCAGCCCATGCAGCATATAGAAGGTCCTCCTGACGGCCCTCAAAACTTCCCTCGAGGCCGCGGTGCCGCTTTCGCGGGCCGCGGTGGAAGAGGGGGGTTTGCCGGGGCCGCTCATCCGGGAGGAAGAGGTATGCCTGGTCCCTCCTTCCCGCCCGATGCCGGTGACTGGAATGAAGGTCCCGGTCGTGGTGGTGGCGGCGGTCCTGTGCGTGGAGGCCGTGGTGCGGGTCAGATGCGTGGTCGTGGGGGTTCCTTTGGCCCCCCCAGGGACCAGAATGAGGCTGCAGACTCCAAGATGAACCCACAGGGAGACAACATCGAGACAGAGTGGGAGGATAAAATATGGAAACAGGCAGATGGGCCTCAGCAGGGCCAGGGCCCACAAGGCCTCCGGCACAGGTTTGGGCCGGGGCCCCATGGTCCTGGAGGACCCCGCGGTGGTGCCCCCCCCCACGAGAGGGACAGGGAGGACGGTACACCTGGGGAAAGGAACAGAGAGAGAGGGAGAGAGGGTATGGACTCGTCCAACCCCCGATTTGGACGTAAACAGCCCCCCCCCCCTAATGGTCCGGGAGGTCAGAGGGGTCCGGCCGGTAAGCGCGCGTCCCCGTCTCCTTCCCCCCCTCCCCAGCCTCAGTCTGATGTCCCCCCCTGGCGTCGGGGTTCCTCCGCGCGGGCTCAGAAGGAGAAGGTGGAGGAAAGAAGACAGGCGGTGGATGCGGAAAAGGAGATGGCCGAAGAGGACGAGCAGAGGAGCAACATCATCCCGTCAGGCAACATTGAAGAGAGGGAAAGGGACACGGAGAGGGAGAGGGTGCCTGTCATCGCCAGTGCATCGGAAGAACCACAGCGGATGCGCCAGCAGCAGCAGCAGCAGCAATCTCTGCAGGCTCCGCTGAGTCAGAGAGGATCCCGGAAAGATTTGCACAGAGGACCGATGCGTCCTCTTCCAGAAGCCCCGCAACAAGCAGACGAGCCATCCGATGTCGGTCTTCCTTGTTTGTTTTCTGTCTTTGGCCCTTCTCCCCATCCTTACCCCCAGCCCTTCTTGGATATTTCCCCTCATCCCTCCGTCTTCCTGACTCACTTCTCTCTCTGACACGCTTATCGCAGAGCAAAATTGACACTTGTTTGTGACTCTCTCACTCGTTCTCTGCATCTGTGGGCCTATATCCAAATCTCTCTCTATCTCTCTATGTATGTATGTATGTATGTATGTATGTGTGTCTCTCTCTCTCTGTGCAGGACCGGAAGGTGTCTCCCCCCTCCGCCCAGGCAGGCGCTGTGCCTGTAGCGTTGCCTGACGATGCCCTAAAGGGAAGGGGGGCCGGTGGGGCGGTTCCTGGTGTGGAGGTGATCAGGGCAGAGGTTGTGCGGGGTGCAGGTGGTGAGACGAGTGGGACAACAAGGGATGTCTTCGGGTTCCCTTCTCAGTCTCCTATGGGAGACGGAGACGGCATGGTCAACGCACTTTTGGCGTCTCCTTCCAACAGGGGCGAGCCTGAGGAGTCGGGACCTGAGGATGGTGAGGGGGTTGCAGAGAGAAGGGGGGTGGAGTTTTCCACAGGACGCGGCAAGGTGCAAGGGATTGAGCCTATGTCCCGGGGTCAAGCTCTGAACTCTGAGAGGCCTAGAAATCCTTCAGAGGCCCGCATCCCTCCTTCCCCAGGCCACACTCACGAGAGTGGGGGGGGACCTGGAGGCCCTCAAGGAGGAGGACTGGCAGGGTCTGAGGGCCATCGTGACTTTACCTCTCCGGTTCGTTGTCTGCTGCATGTTTGATGAATGAGAAGAAGAACAATTGAATATCATCTCTTCGTCTTTTTCAGTCTGGGAGGATCTGAATGACTTTTCAGAAAGACCGACTGCCACTCCTGTGCGAGTTCCTTCCGTGAGTTTTTTTTTGTTTTTTTTCTCTTTTGTTTCCCTTATGCGTCAAGTCTGCGAATTGCTGTTTGTTGACTTTCTAACACTCTGCGCCCTTTTTTCTGTTCTTTTCTTTGTCTTCTTCCCTCCCTGCCCTGCAGATGATCCCGACGATGCAACCAGGATCCATGGGCAGAGCGTTTGAGTTTGGCGGAGGGCATATGTGGAGGGGGGGCGACCAGCAAGCCCCTCCGAACCTGACGATCATTTGGGACCCTCCCCAGGGCACGGCGGGGGCGTCCGGCCAGCAGGGTCCCGCCACAGGGAAGCCTGTGCAGATTGTCAGATCTCCTCCAGGCACTGATAAGAGACCCGGAGGGGGCGGCGGGGCAGGTGAAATGACAGCCAATGCCCCGGAATTCTTCCCCAGTGCCGAAACTGCCCTCAGAGCTCAGCAACAAACCGCCGCCATGCGGGGTGGCGCCGCTGGGTTTTCAGCAGCTGCAGGTGGCGGGCCCTCTGGTATGATCCACCATGGTGGTCCCTCTATGGGGGTCCCTCCCAACGCCCTTCATAGGCCTTCTGCTGCTGGAGGTATGGACTCTGGCGCAGCTGCCCCCTCTTCTTCTATGATGCACATGATGCACCACCAAGAAGGCTCTTCCAACAAGCCCGCATCCATGCATGCGACTCCCCATATGTCGACGAATATTTTTGAGAGCGCTATGGCGATGGGCGAGGAAGGGGGGCACATGGGTGACAGCTCCCCGGGGGGCGGCATGCCCCACTCCTCTCACTTCATGCACGGGGGCCACGGCCACTTCATCCCCCCTCACTCACACCATCACCCACACCCACACCAGCAGCCGCAACAGGGAGGCGGCGGGATAGGCCCGGGCGCCGGAGACGTGTCACCAAAGCAGCAGGCCCCTCAGCAGCAGCAGCAGCAGCAGCAGCAGCAGGCCTTCCTCGATGGACCCGATGAGGCCCCTCCCCGTGTGCTCAGGGCCATGGGGGGTATGCACCGCGGTGGCCGCTTCCATCGTGGGGTTGAGATGGACAGGCAAGGAGGAGAAGGACGGCAGATGCAGATGCAGCAGCCTGAGGAGGAAGGGGGCATGATGATGAGGCAGCAGCAGAGGGGAGGCCCCGGCTCTTGCCCCGGCCCTCATCGTGGAGGGGGTCCCGGGTCTTACTCGGGGCCTAGCTCCTTTCAACAGCAGCAGCAGCAGCAGGCCCCCTTCCAGCGCCCTGATAGACGAGACGAAGGACCGAATGAGACGATGCAGAGAGGACCAGGGGGCCCCGGCATGCCTCGGGTGTTGCAGGGGCCGGGCCACCAGAATTTCCCTCCCCAACAGCAGCAGCAGCAGCAGCAGCAAATGGATTGGGACAGGGAGAGAGACTCCGCCCCCCCTCAGCAACAGCAGCAGCAGATGCCTATGCCTAGGGTCCTCCGTGTGCCGATGCAGGGAGAGAGGGAGAGAGACATGGGTGGAGACATGCGAGGTTCCTCACAGGCTGTCCGAGATCGGGACAGAGAGGCCGAGAGAGAGCGTCTGATGATGCGCTCCCGGGGTCAGCAGCAATTTCGGTCCGGCCAGGGACAACCCGGGGGTCCGAGGGGCGGGGGTGGTCGGGGAGACTGGGACGGAGAGAGAGATGAGAGCAGAGAAAGAGATGGAGGGGATGACCGTTTCCCTCGAGGTCGTTCTTCGAGTCCAGACAATGAGGAAACTCAGATGGAAAGAAAATGGAAGAAGAAGAGGAACGAAGGAGGGGAAAGAGGAGCAAGGGGTGGCAGAGAGGTCGGTTGCTTGCTTGCTTTCTTTGTTCGTTTGCCGTTTGTGCAGGTTTTCCTCTGGGTTTGCCTGTCTCTCGGTCTGAAAGGTTCTCTCCACTTTTCTGCAGCAAGTGCGCCTGCCTCACAAAGACTTTCGAACTTTCTGTTTCCTTTCCTCTCCAACCTGCTGTCGATCACCCTGTATGTCGACCTGACTCCCTCAGTCCCTGCTCTTCTTTCACTCTTTTTTGTTGGGTGTACGTGATGTCACATCCTCCTTTTCTCTTGTTTGTTCGTGGACTTGCTTTCCTGCTTGTGTGGACAATCGGTTCATGTCTTCTTGTTATGTTGCAGGAATTCAACTTCCGCCAGCAGCCGAGGGAAGAACTCGGGGGCAGAGACAACAGAGAGCAACGCGGGGGGGGGCAGGAACGTCCAAACGGAAGGGGGCCCGTGATCGTGCAAGGTACGTTGGCTACTTGATTTATTGAATGGAGATAGATTTCTCCCCCATCCATTCTTCTCGCCTTCCCTCTTCTTTTTTGTACTGTTTGCCTCGCCTTGCCTCGATGCTGCTTCTGGTTGCCTTGTGCGAAATTTTGTGAAAGAGTCTTTTGTCGAACCTTTCTGCTCATGTTCATTTTTTCCCTCTCGTCCGTCCCTTCTTTCTTGTCTCTCCTCTTCAGCTGCCTGAGCCTTTCCCGTTTTCCTTTCTGTGCACTCACCTAGGCACCTTCCCTTTCGTTTCTTTACTTCTTGTCTGCTGATGCAGGTGGAGGAGCTGGAGGCCAACCGCTGTCTGGCGCCTCACTTCGGAGAGCACCGGGGGGGGGTCCCTCTCCCGGCGATCACTTTGCCTCTCCTCCTGCTTTCAGAAGGGAGAGAGACGGCAGCAGAGATGGGGACAGAGACAGAGACGGCGACTGGGGAGTCAACCGGCCCCCTCAACATCAGCAGCGCCCCCCTCATGGTCAGAACATGGACATGAGAGGAGAGAGAGGTCCCCACAGAGCGCCCCCGATGGGCGGGGGAGTAGATAGAGGAGGAGACAGAGACGGCCTTTCTGCAGAGGGAGGCCCTGGTCCCTCTGCTGCCCCCAAGCAAAAGGTGTTCCGCCCACGCGGGCACCACCAGCACGATGACTCCCACCCATCCTCCATGCCCGCCTCCAACAACAACAAGGGACCGAGGGTCTACTCCAATGGCAGTGGCAGCGCGAAGAACGACCGAGAGAGACAAGGAGGTGCTGCTGGAGGGGGGGCGAGGTTTGTTGGAGACAGGGACCATCCTGCGCACCCACAGGGAGGAAGTGGAGGCCCCAGAGGAAGTCCCAGCAGGAAAGGGGCGAGGGGACAGGGAGGGGGTCAAGATGGAGGCGGGCCTGCGCATCATCTGCAGGGGGGGGCTGGAGGAGGACCCTCATCCAAGGGAGGGAAGGGGGGACCCGGAATGGGGGGAGGAAAACGTCAGGGGGGGGGGCAAAAAGATAAGGGGGGAAAGGGACAGCAGCAGCAACAACAACAGCAGCAGCAGGCAGCCCCTCAGCAGTCGCAACAACAAGCGACAACCTTGCAGTTCCGCCCGGTTGCGAAGACTTGAATGAGTCCACGCAGACACAGGCAGACGGACAGAGGATACTGAGCGGGCGGGTTGGTGGGGGAACATAAGTGGCACCTTTTTGTCGAACCACAAAGGTTTGTTGAACCCCCCGCCCCTTCCTTTTGTGGCGTCGGTTTCCTCTTGCACAAGACTCCTTCCCTCCTTGTCTGTCTGTTTACCTTGTCCTTCCCCGTCCCTGGGTATCTTATCTTTTCTTGGCTTGTCTTGTCGTCTTGTTGAGATGAAAACAGACCCGATCTTGTCCTCGTCTCTCTGCATCCGTTCACTGGTGAAGACAGACCCACAGACAGACAGCAGAGTGTAGCGTTAGTCAATTCGTCAAAGTTTTGTCGCCTAGCGCGGCCGGAAAGGCCATTGAGTGTCTTGACTGGAAAAAGCCTTGCTAGCTGTTCTTTTGATTTGTACCGACTTCTCTCTCTCTCGTTCCATTCAATGAAAGGAAAGAAAGAAGGCATCTTGGAGGAAGAAGGGAAGACAGCAGACAGAGAGTGATGCATGGCAGTTGGTTGTCGTGCTCTGCTCTTTCACCCCAAAATACATTGAGCGGGGGCATCTTTGGATCAGTGGGGGAAGAGGTACTGGACCGTATGTTGGAAGGGTGGAGGAGTGAGTGAACGGGGTTTGAGGGATTTGGGTGGGAGGGAGGGGTCAGGGAGAGATCGTGTCTTTCATGTGTTCGTTCGTTCATGTGAGATTCATTTCTTCTTTCCTTCCTTCCATGCTAATCTTCTGTGTCTTTGTTTCTTTCTCTCTCTTCATTTACATTTCTGCATTTGCCTCTTCAGCTCCTCTCGTCGTGGCTTTCGTTCTTGAAGGGGCACCTGAGCGATGGAGGCCGGAGGGGCAATGGTGTTGTTTCGTTTCCTTTCCTTTTTTGAGTGATGCAGACAGAAGCCTTGTTGGTTGAGTTGGAATGCAGTGAGTGGATCGATTCCACATGCAAGGAATAGAAAGGGGGGGGGGACGCAGAGAGATGGACTCTGGAGGGANGGGGGGGTGAGGGTCAGAGGAAGAAATTGAGGGAGAGAGGGAGGAAGCATTTGTGATCTTCCTTTCTGTCGGCCTCAACCCCTTTCCTTTGTTCCTCTCGCGCACTGAATCAGCAGACGCTGTCTGTGCGTGCGTCAGTTTGTCCTTCTTGTTTGAAGTTCTTGGCATCTGCTCACATCCTTCCCCCGTGTGAGGATGCGGACGGCACACCTGTATGCATCTGCTCTCTCTGTCCGTCTGGCTAGCTGGCTGGCTTTGTGCATCGACGCAGAATGCAGGAAGCAGCAAGAAAAACATCGGAGAGAAAAGGGGAGAGACGTTTATGTTCTCTTTCCCTTTTCTTTCTTCGATCGTTTTCATCTGCTTCCTCTGAAATGAACAGCGATCTTTTCTGACCCCATGACCGGACCATGCGGTAGAACAGAAGCGCATTCTCCCTCTCTGTATGCTCCTTTTCTCCGTTCGTGTGGTGGAGTAAGGGTGAATGGGAGGGAGGGAGGGAGGGAGGGAGGGAGATGGAGAAAGGAACAAGCCTGGTGCTGCCGTCCTGCATCCCTCCTTGTTCTGCACAGTGTTGGAAGGAAAAGCCTGGCTGATCCATCCATCGATCCATCCATGCGGTGGATCGATCCATCATTTGCCTTCTTTGTCGTCTGTTTGTTGATTTGTTTGTTTGTTATACCCTCTGGCCTTTTCCCTGCGTATGTTTTTGCAGACCAAGCGACAAGTGCTTCTGTCAGACTGTCTCTCACTCGCTCTCTCACTTTGTCCCTTTTGTTGAAGAAGAGCTTTTCTCCCCACCATCGTCTGCCTTTCTGTCGACTGCCGAGCAAATAAAAGGGGCAGTGACAAACCAAGAAGAGAGACCTCGTCGCAGTGCAATGAGGGCAGAGAGGGCAAGCAAAGTAAACAAACCGAATTGGAGGTGTGCGAGCGCTGTCTGTACTTTTGTAGGAGAGGGGTGGGTGGGTGGGTGGGTGTAAGCGTATGACTTCAGATTCATGACAATGGAAAGGGACAAGTTTAACGAAAGAAGGTTGAATGATCGAAAGAATAAACTGAATGAATGAACTGAATCCATAGATGAAGTGAAATGGGATCAAGGAAGGATTGTCTTCGCGATTCGTGGAAAGAAAGAAAGAAAGAAAGAAGCAGAAGAAAGGGAAACGGGGGGAGATGGAAGGAAGACAAAAGCAGCCCAGATAGACCAGAGAGAGAGAAAGTGAAGAGGAATTGGTTCGCCGTTTTCTCCGCAGAGCACAAACAAAAGAATGGCCCTCTCTCACCCCATGCCGTAACGGTTCGGTCAAGGGGATGGGAACAAACGTCTGCAAGGGATCGATTCCTCTTTCTCGTTGTTTTTAGGCAAAGCCGTTTTGGGGGCTCCTGTTTTTTTCTTTCTTTCTTTCAGTCTGAAGTAAACTCTCTCCTCCAAATTGATTGTTTGGCCGGTCGAAAGTCAGAGACTTTTCCTATCCTTCATCTTCTTTTCTCTCGCGTTTCTCTTCTGTCCTTCCCATCATCTGCTCGCTGCCCCCACTGCTTTCCTCTCCCCAAATATCTCTTTTTCCTCTTTTCCCTCTTTTTGTCTGCCTGCGTTCTTCCTGATAAGAAGGGAAGCGTGAGATCAAATCAGAGAACGACCGACTGACTGTTGAGTTGGATCCACTCTTCTTGGATTCATGTGAACGGACTAACATCTTGGGTGTCTCGTTTTTTCTCCTCTGAACTCATTCCGTTCGTTTCAATGACTACGAAGAGCTTTCCTGCTTGGTTGGGCAAATGGAGAGAAAGAGACGAATTGCAGTGCAGAAAGTATCAGAGAAGGAGTTCGCATCTTAGCTCGGCCACCCTGCATGCATCGTGATGAAAGGGCTGATACACCTTCTTTCCATGCTGTTTTGCTGTCATCCTACCTGCCTGTTTCCTGTCTCTTTCCTTGTGCCGGCAAGATTGGTGAGCGATAGAGGGGAAGGATGCCGTGTCGTATGGCGCATTCTATTCGGATCGAGTGTCTTAATTCCTCTGGCAGGGATGGTTGCGCCGTGATCGACAAGATTTGTCGGGTTGAACGAAATAATGAATTAACTAACAGGGAAGGGGGGGGTTCCATCCAATGCATGCACGTTCGTTCATCTGCAAGGGGGGGGGG
>JAHBMJ010000863.1:29541-49932 GCA_018398765.1 Chromera velia | reverse complement strand
GGGTGATGGGTCGAGGAGAAGTCTGACACTATAGCTGTGGATGGTGTGTGGTCTTGCTGAATGATCTGATCAGGGCCGGTTTTCTCTTTCTCTTTGTTGATGGACCGTCCCGCTCTTTAACTTATCACTTCTTCGATCGTGCCTCGCCAGCTGCTCGTGCGTCTTAATGCATGAATGAATGGATTTATACGTTGCCTTCACCTGTGACTGCATTGATTTTCTCAATGCATGTAAGCGCACGTTTGTTGGAATGTGAGAAAGAAATTGTATGCACGCAGCTCACTGAGTAATTTGTTTAACTCCCAGGTTGAACTCGACCTGAAAAATTCAGAGCATTGAATATCTCTTTGTTTAACATGCTTTGGTTTTCCCAGGGGGAATTTCCCTAGGGTTTTCCGTTAGTTGAAGAACTCTCGGCACAAATAAATTAATCTAGACAATTTTTTGACTTAAAGTAAAAGTTACGTAAACTAACTCCGCAAACTTACCGCCTCAACTATATCTCTACTGATTCTGGATTGAGCGTAGGATTGAGTTAGTTCTGGAGTATCTGGAGCCTACTAGTCTTAGTAGTCTGTTGAATTGGTACTTGGGCTATATCATCGTATGTATATATTTTTATCATATTCTAGATCATATTAATTATAGTTGTGAACAAAATATCATCGTATATATATATATATATATATATATCATATTCTAGATCATATTGATTATAGTTGTAAACTAGGTTATGAAGTTCTTAATTCTCGTTATTTTTTATATATTCTAAGAATGAATCACTGACATTGCAGTGCATATTTAGATTTTTTAATTTTTTTTTAATCTGGTCCGGTGATCTGCAATATGTGACTCTGCATAGACGCACGTATATTCTATCGCTACCTACTACTTACTATATCGCCGTTGAGGAAAATTAACATAATTGCCATTAATTGGTTGGTTAAATTGGAATAACATTGTAAAACTGAGAATTTCGACTCTCAATCAAGCTTCCAATCTATTTTTCTTTTGTTTAATTGAAACAATTAGTAGTAATTATAGATTGAATAATTTAAACAATTTAGAAACATTTTTTAAAATATCAAATTAGTAAATGTCAGTCAGTAGACTCAGTGTACAAAGCCGTATTAAAGCGACGTAGTCTAGGACGTAGTTTTTTTTGTATAAAACATTTTTAACTAGATTTTAAATCTCAAGGATTTCAAATTTGAACCATGGTAGCATCTGAGTCTAGTGCTTGGCGGCAACGAAAGAGCCTCCTCTGGTCAGCGGCCGAAGAAATCAGTCTGGATTCGCAAGTCAGGTTTCAACTTTACCACACTCGGCAATAACGATGTCCACCTCCGGTGTTCCCTCTCCAACAGTTCCTGCTGCCTCCATCATGTCAAGAACTTCCATCCCCGAGACAACCTCACCAAAGACACAGTGCTTTCCATCAAGGTCTTTTCGTGGACAAAAAGTGATGAAGAACTGGCTTCCGTTTGAGTTCTTGCCCGTGTTACTCATCGAAAGAATCCCCCGCTTGTCGTGCCTCCGCTTTAGTGCCCCCTTCTCATCCTTGAATTTTCCTCCCCAGATGCTTTCCCCCCCAGTCCCGTTCTCAAACACGAAGTCTCCCCCCTGAGCCATGAACCCCTTGATCACTCGGTGAAATTTGATTCCCTTGTAGCACAACGGTTTGCTGCTCCCCTTTGCCTTTCCTTTCTCCCCTGTACAGAGCGCCACAAAGTTTTCCACACACAACGGCGCATCTTTGTCGTAGAGCTCTACCACTAGTCTCTCTGCCTTTGCAGGCTCCACCTCGATACGGCCCTTCTGGGACCATTCGTGGTCAGCCTCGTACATTTCAGGGATGCGTTTCTTCTGCACGGGGGGGAAAGAGGGGAAATCAAACGAAAGGACTTACAGGGAAAAGCAAAATACCTTCCATGGGCAGCCTGCAGGCAATAAACGTCTCTTTCTTTTTTGCTTTCTTGTTTTGTTGCTTTGCTTCTTTCTTTCTTTCTTTCTTTCTCCCTTGCTTGCTTCCTCCCTTCCTTCCTTTCTTTCTTTTGATTTTTCTTTCTTTCTTTTTTTCTTTGTTTCTTTGTTTCTCCCTTGCTTGCTTCCTCCCTTCCTTCCTTTCTTTCTTTTCTTTTTTCTTTTTTTCTTTCTTTCTTTCTTTCTTTCTTTCTTTCTTTCTTTTTTTCTTTCTTCCTTCCTTTTTTTTCTTTTTTTCTTTCTTTCTTTCTTTCTTTCTGTCTGTCTGTCTGTCTGTCTGTCTGTCTGTCCGTCTGTCTGTCTTTCTTTCAATCTTGCTTTCTTTCTTTCTTGCTTTCTTTTCTATTCATTTCTTTCTTTCTGTCTGTCTTTCTTTCTTTCTTCTTTGTTTTTTTCTTTCTCCCTTGCTTGCTTCCTCCCTTCCTCCCCTTCTTTCTTTTCTTTTCTTTTTTCTTTCTTTCCTTCTTCCCTTCTTTGTTTCTTTCTTTCTTTCTTTCTTTCTTTCTTTCTCTCTTTCTTGCTTCCTTTCCAACTTTCTTTCTTTCTTTCTTTCTTTCTTTCTGTCTGTCTGTCTTTCTTTCTTTCTTGCTTTCCTGCTCTCTTGCTCTCTTGCTTTCTTGCTTTCTTGCTTTCTTGCTTTCTTTCTTTCTTTCTTTCTTTCTTTCTTTCGTTCTCTCTTTCTTGCTTTCTTGCTTTCTTTCTTTCTTCCTTTCTTCCTTTCCAACTTTCTTTCTTTCTTCCTTCGTTGCTTTCTTGCTTTCTTTCTTTCTTGCTTTCTTTCTCTCTTTCTTGCTTTCTGGCTTTCTTTCTTCCTTTCCAACTTTCTTTCTTTCTTTCTTTCTTTCTTTCTTTCTTTCTTTCTTGCTTTCTTTCTTTTTTTCTTTCTTGGTTGCTTTCTTGCCTTTTTTCTTTCTTTCGTCTTTCATTGCCCGAAGGTCTCTAGTGACCATCATTCTGCTCACATTTCTTCTTTGCCTCAAAAACTCGCTTGCTGTCTGCCCATTAAACTCTATTTGTTCTTTCTGCTGCAGTGCCCCCCAGAAAACAACAATAGAGAGAAGAAAGGAAGGAAGCAAGGAAGGAAGGAGGCAAGGAAGGAAAGAGGGAAGAAACGGAGGGGGGGGGGGAAAGCAGAGAAGAAACCAAGAAAAGGAAGAAAGGAAGGAAGAGAAAGAAAGAAAGAAAGAAAGAAAGAAAGAAAGAAAGAAAGAAAGAAAGAAAGAAAGAAAGAAGGAAGGAAGGAAGGAAGAAAGACAGAAAGGAAGGAAGGAAGGAAGGAAGGAAGAAAGAAAGAAAGAAAGGAAAGAAAGAAAGAAAGAAAGAAAGAAAGAAAGAAAGAAAGAAAGAAAGAAAGAAAGAAAGAAGGGAAGGAAGGAAGAAAGGGGGGAAAAACACGAGGAGGTAAGGAAGTGAGGAAGGAATGGAGGCGTAAAAGAAGGAAGAAAAGCAAGGAAGGGAGTCATTAGGGAAGAAAGTAAGGAAGAAAAGGAAGAGAATAATGAATGAGGGAAAGAGAAGAAGAGAGAGAGAGAGGGGGGNGGGGGGGACGGGGAACGAGGGAGACACAGAGAGAGCGACGTGAGAAAAAGCAGCGCAAAAAGGGGACAGAGGGAGAAGGGCTGGATGGCGACAATCTACAGGTTACAAGACTGAGGGGAATATCGGCAAGTACCAATTCTCACAGCGAGACAAACGATTCCATCGGAATGAGACCGTCAACGCACGCAGTTGCACGTCTGGAAACGGTGGGGGAGTTGAGACAGAAGCCACCCAGATAAGGCATGCGACCGTGTCCAAGAAAGTGTATGCACGGCCATGGAGTTTCCGTCTCCCGTCTCCGCCTTCCGCTTACCTCTGAACCTCCGAGTTTCGATAGATCCTTGGAAGTCCACCCATATCTCTGGTCAGTCGCCTCTACGAAGTCCCGAGCACGTTGGTGAGCAGCCCTGTGCCCATTGATGTCGATATCAAGAAACACCTTTGTCGACATATCGCTTTTGGCCAAATTCGATTGCCGTCTCTGAGGATGCCTCACGCAAATCAGACTTTCTCCCAAGGTCGGAATTGATACAGTGGCAAACAAGGAGAGCAGCTCGCAGTATAAAGAGCTGACAGCGAGCTTCCAATCCCATCTCCTCAGACTCCTTTTCAACTGCATTGTCAGCACATTGAAGCTCTATCTGTGTGGAGCTTCACGCCGAGTGCATGAGCTTCAAAACCATTTCAAACCATGCCTGCAGGCCGTCTCCAACACGGCCCGGCGAGCTAGTATACACCACGGGCCATCTGACACGGGCCCGCCCGCACACTGCATTTGTTTGAGCCGCAAAAAAATGTGGCGCGCAACATGCAGTGGGCAACAAAACAACACTGAGAGCATTGATGATTTCATTGCAACACTGAGCTGGAATTACTCACTGTGAGACTGCCCATTGCAGTCCTCTAACTGCGTGTAGACGGACAGGTTGGGTCCCTTCTTCATCCTATTAAACTACCCACTTGAGAACTCTGCGCAACGTGAGACCTCTACAGCGGGAACATCCCTCAAACCCTTCGAGACGACTTGAAGTCTTCGACTAGCTGATCGATAGACAGATATATATCACGTGGCCTACTGAATTCAGGAGAGTGCAGGCAGTCTTTTCCGGAGCCTTCCTCTCTTTCCCCTGGGTCTCTTTGCCCTGATAGTCAAGATGATGAAGGCTGTCGTTGTACATAATGTGAAGGTTCCCGTCACATACGTGGCCCAGCGTCTGTCCTGCGCATACCTGTTCAGTCTGATTGTCACCCTGGCGGCCATCATCGGGCCTCTCTACTTGGCAGTCAACACTCGAAGTCAGTCTGTCAATCAATCAATGGATCGGTCGGGCATCTGGACACGCAATCAGGAAGTACAGACAGATAGACCGATGGACAGACAGAGAGGCAAGCAAGCAGGCTGCAGACTGCAAAAGCAAGAGTGCTGCAATGACTGTCTATAGCAGCGTTTTGCTCGTGCCTTCTTTCGTTGGAAAGAGAAGAGGGACTGCCAGGAGTCCCCAGCCTCTGGTTGGTTGGTTGATTGGCTGGTTGAGTGAGTGGGTGAGTGAGTGATTGAGTAAGTGGGACCACGTCTATTTGTGCGCTTGATTCCTGATTTCTTTGCCGGTCTACGCGCAGCATTCTGGCCCGAGTACTCTTACTACTATGAGCAGCCGTGGGTCCGCACAACAGGGGAGATGATTGTGATCACAGACAGCAGCTCCACAACAGGAAGGAAGGCTTGGAGCACGTACGACAGCTTGAACAACCAACTGAGCCAGTACTTGGGAGCGACCAGCGTGCAAGTGAGTAAGTGGGTGTGCTAGGGAGCCCTTTCCCCTACCCCCTGCCTCGATGGTCGTAATGGGCAGAGTGAGACAAAAACAGATCGTCGTTGAAGTTCTGGGACAACCTCGGTACTCAGTTCGATGCTCTTCCTTACACCTTTCTCTCGAGAACAGTCCTTACCTCCACAGAGCCAGCCTCGTGCACCTCCTTTGCACAGTCCAGTCACATCTCCCTCCCCCCCTTCCTACCTTCCCAATCGCCCTCACTCCTCTGAGTTGGTGCCTGCTTCTTCTGTTTGACTTTGCACCTCCGTGGAATTGCTTGCCTTGCAGGTTTGGACGGAAGATGACAACGTGGACGGCAAGGCCGATCGTCTCCGTGTGAACGTGGAAGTTTTCCTCTCTACCTCCCCTGTCGTCCCTGCCTCCGAAGAAGCACAAGCTCTCCAGGCACTCGATCAGACCCCAGTAGTCCAAAGGGCCTTCATTCTCATCCCTCTCAGCTACAGGCTGGAGGTCGGTCAGACCTTTCGTCCTTTTTTACTCTTCCAATGACTTTGCCACCCTCATCTGTCACAGCTTCGTTCTGAAATGACGCCCTTGACCAGCTCCGTCTGCCTGTCTCGTTTGAGTTCTTTCCCGTGCCCCTGTGTCTATCCTTGCTTGTCTTTCCCTGGTGCTGATTCGGAACTGGAGCTTCCAGGCAGCGGTTCTCGCTTCCTCGAGCTGCCCTGGAAGGAATGGAAGTGTTTTCGTTTCACATGAATGAATGAATGACTATAGCCGTCGGAGCCTAGCTCCTGGCAGTCCATGTTCATGCAAGTCTTGTTCAAGATCCGAGCTCTACTTCAGGAGACGGTAGGCTGAAGTAAGACTTCAACGGCGAAGCTGATTTGGAATCAGAGGAAAAAGCGAGAAACAACAAGTTAGAGAGTGTTCAGCGAACTGATTCAAGTGAGTAAAAAGAAACATGTTTTTCTCTCTTCTCTCTGACTTTTGTCCGATGGACTTGGACAGCTGGATGGATGCTCTTGTTTGTGGACCTTCGTCTTGCTTTCTTTCACTGTCTGAAGGATCCATCCGCTTTCTTTTTCTGCCTGCCTGCCTGCCTGCTTGCTTGCAGAACAGAGTAAGGCTGGAGATGATGAGTGCGCTTTCGATCTCCGTAGAGTCTCCAGTGGCTGCTTCGAAGGCCTCCATTGCGACGGAACTCCATCTCGCTCAGTCCAACCCTCTACTCGTGACGTGAGTCGAATAAGGATGATTCCGTGTTTGTGTAGTCTTCTCATTGTACTTTCGTTGTCTTCGCATGGTGGGATTGGAAGGAAAAAAGTATGAGTGAGAGAACAAAGACGGGCATTCATTTCTGCGATTGTTTCTTTCTGCGTGGTCTTTTTCCATCATCGGTCTGGACTTTCTTCCGACACGTCTATTCCGTGCCGAAACTGCTTCTCAACTCCTCTTTTGTTGATGCTCTCAACTCCGTCTTAACAGCATTTTTTCACTCCTTTTTTGACACCCCCCTTTGTCTCCCTTGTTTGGTTTTTCGCTCCTCTCGTGTGCCTCCCTTCACTGCATGAACGCATGCAGGCGGGTGGTCCGTGACGTGTACAACACGAGCTCCCTCGCTGCTGCTGTTGACAGGGGCGCTGTGAGCCTCCACGAACTCCTGCAGGTGGACTCGCAGAGAAACGGTCTGTCTGTCTTTTTGTCGGTATGTTGGTCTGTCTGTCTTTTTGTCGGTATGTTGGTCTGTCTTGTCAGTCAGTTAGTCAGCGAGGGTGCCAGGGAAAGGCGTCCTACTTCCACGAAGAAGGCTGTCTTTGAGAATCGTGGGCCAGGAGACAGATACACAGGAAAGTTGAGAAACTAGATAAACAATGAGTCAGATGGAAAGTAGCATAGGCGAAATAAGTTCCTCAGACCATCAGAGAGAAGTGAGGGGAAGAAGAAGAAGAAGAAGGAAATAAAGCAGCCTCCCATCCAGGGATGCCGTTTCCTTTTTCGCTGCTGTCATACGCCGGCAGCAGTGTGTTCCTTGACTTTTGTGTTTTCTGCTCTTGCCGCCGCTGCGTGCAGAATCCTTAGTTGCCAAACCTCTGACTGCACCTGTCTGGACCCACTCTGCCTCCAGCTCGTTTGTCTTCGAAGCCACAGTGAACATCGGCAGACAGCAAGTACAGTACGTCCCTGTGGTCGGAGATATGCTCAGGGCTGGGTGGATACAGTACTTGGCGCTTCTGGTGCCTTTCTTGTCAGTCCGCCTGAATTGCACTGAGTTTCCTTTCCACTTTGCCCATCCATCTGCAGTTGTTTCCGTCCCTCCTTGTTTCCTTCCTGCCTTCCATCACGTTCTCCTTCACATTCTTTCAGGTTTTCGCTTGCTCTATCTGATCTCGATCTACCCCTCCCTCCCTCCCTCTCTCTGGCCGTCCCCCAAATCCATTCGTCCCTGCCTGCCTGTTTGCCTGCGTGCCTCCCACTCTCACTTTGTCCGACCCTCTCACTTTGTCTTTCTTCACATCTGACTGGTTGTCCCTGTGTCCTTCTGGCAAGAAAGCGGTCCATCGCAGCAGAGTCACCTCAGCGCCTGTCTATCGGTCCGTCTGCTTTGCGGTCGCTCCACGTGTTTTCATAAATTGTAAAGCAACAAAACGGGCGGATTCTTTGTCATCTGAATCTTTTTTGCAGGTTTATTGCGCAATGGTTGAAAGATCTGGTCTTTCAGCAGCACCTTCTGCCCGCAAGAGTCATTCGGCCAGCGCTGGGGCGTGGCAAAGATCCTCCCCGCTAAAAAAACGGTTGAGAATATCAATTCAAGTTTCGTCAAGCAGAGAAATTAAACAATTGATGGATTTGTAAATAGATCAAATGTATGCACTGCAGTTGAATGGCAATGACTGCCTGTTTTTCAAAATATGTGTTACAACTTAAAGTTTAACCATCTGGGCACGCACAGGCTGCGCCCACTGGCAGGCGCCCAGGTGGCTTTAATTTAGACAGCACGACGCCTAGCATGGCGCTAATTAAGTTCTTACTTCATGTGTGAGTTTATGTGCGGGCCACAGTACGGCTCAGCGGCTGTCTAACATTATATATATGTAAGCCTGTGACTGTTTGTCTATTACTCAGGCTGCCAGTTTTGGAACTAGTTTTGGAAGTCTATCTAGCATTTCTTTAAGTTTGTTTAGTATTTGTTTCTAGATTTGTTTTTCTGTCACGGTATTTATGATATAAAATTAACTTTGACAAATATAGAAAAATGTAAAAAAGACTAAAGAAAAATACTAGAGATGGAAAGTATATAAAAACGCGCTACCTAGCGTACTATACACACCTCAGACTAAACATGCTAATAGAATTAAATGCTTAACACATTTCTTAGTAGTAACTTTTAAAAGTGCACTTAACATAGCTTAACACACCTCCAAAAATGCTTAGGCTTGACATACCGTCACATACGTACATAAATTAAATATATTAGTCAGGCTAGTACTACTATAGTGACTACTCAGGGCCAAGCCTAGGGCCATTGAAGCCTACTAATTTAGTCGAGGGCCAAGCTAGAGGCCAAGCATATTCAAAGCGAGCCTTTATACAATTTCTGTAGCGTTGTGAAGGTCTGATAAGCAGTTGTGTCAGGATGAAATGAAGTACGCGTGCGTAACGTACGTAGGGCGCATGCATGTATGCTGCATGGCCGGGAATTAATTGTGCAGCATGCAGTCTCTATGAAGACATCCGTTGTTTGTCTTACAGAACAGAGATAGCAGAACTACCCATGCATGACAGAACCTTTATCCGTATGTAGGAGCTGATCCCAGCTACGACTAGCTGAGGGCCTACATCCCTACGTGGCAGCGGAGCACACGATCCAGCCTCAGTGGGTTCGTGCGCTCTCTTCGTTTTGATCGTTCGAACAGCCTTTCGCGCTGCAGTCGCATTGCTCATCGATTGAGCTTTGCACGTGATCACTGTAGGAAGTCCAATTCAGTAGAAGCCACCTTTTTCAGAGCTCTTTGAATTTCTTTGTCGGTTGGCAGTCATGTCGGTAGTAGAACGGTTCGGGAATTTTGTTCTGTTGCTCGAGGCTCTTGACCGGTTCAAGAACATCCCCATCCTTCACGTGCAGAAGAACGGTCAAGCCTTCCTGGTAGAAGGCAGAACACTCGCAAAGAATCTTGTGGAGGCTGCAAGTGGGTCTTCCACAGCCGCTCCTTCAAAAAAGAGGAATCCGCAGTCACCTTCGAGAAGATCCCCTGCCGATACAGAGGGAATTTTGAAGAAGTCGAAGACCCGAAGGAGTCAGAAGTTGACCGCTGGAGCCTGGGCCCGCAAACAAGTAAA
Organism: Chromera velia; assembly: GCA_018398765.1. NCBI lineage: Eukaryota > Chromeraceae > Chromera > Chromera velia. The sequence continues at coordinate 40,294 of JAHBMJ010000863.1, read as the reverse complement.
CGGCTTATTAGACGGCAGCACAAAGAAGTAGAAGACACCTTCAGGGGGGGGAGGGAGCCATAACAGTCCCCTGTCTGCGTCGCAAAGGTTGCAGATGGATGTGAAGAGAGAGAGGAGTCCCCACAGGAGAAGTGATTGGAGGCCCGTGAGGTCTATCCCTGGTGCGCCAGTGGACCTGTCCACCCAGAAAGAGTCTGTTGAGAGAGAAGATAGAGGTCAGAGTGCTTTCCTCCAGGTGACGTCTAAAGAAGCAGAAGAGAAGGGAAAAGACAGGGAGGGGCCGTCTTCTGATGCTGGTCGACCGACTGACCAGGAAGACATTGACATGTATGACCCTAGCGGTGAAGAAACCCCGTCATTCAGTCTGGTCCAGCCCGTCCCAGTGATGGAACCCATGCCGATGATGATCGGCAGAACCGAAGCAGGTGGAAAGGGGAAAGCCGAGAGAAGGAGAGAGAAATAACAGAGGAAGAGAGAGAGGTAAAAGGAGGTGAAGCACCGTGCAGAGATCAATACCATCCGGCCTAGCATCCGGCAGGCTCGTGGGGATAGCCACCAGACAAATCTTGGTGCCTCCCTTCAAGAAGTGAGTGCAGAGGTGCAAGTAGAGAGACGGGATAGGGTTGCAGTGCAAGAGGACCAAAAAAGAAGGAAAGAGGAGCAAAAGGAGTGGAAGAGGCAAGAGACTCAGAGAGCCGAAATCAACGCCCTCAGGCAGAGGCAGTCGTCGCTTCTTGGAAACCAAGTAAGAGCGAGGGGGGAGAAAGAGCAGTAGGGGAGATTCAGCAGCAACTCCGTGCCCTAACTTAGAGACCCCCGTAAAATTCGAGAGCAATAACACAGAATCACGTCAGTACGCCTTCGCAGTAGCATAGAGACGGGTCGTACGCAGGGGAAGAGGGGGTTTGGTTCGAGCGCAGCGCCTCTCCTGAGGAAGAATGTGCAAACGTATTAACTCGCCTCTATCCATCACTGCAACAGGGTGGAGATGCCGAGCATGGAGGGAGACGCAGGAGGTGCCCAGTCTAGAGAAACCCAACCACTGTCTCATGACGAATACATCCAAAAGTATTTCTCTGAACCATGGGCACAGTATACGATGGCAACATTTCGTTAAAGGGTGTGTCGTGAAGTGTGTGAGCTAGAGTTGGAGACGGAATACATTCACAGTCGCATTCTAACGCTTCTCTTTTTCTGTCCGTTCACATCCTTTCATTTCGTTTTAACACGTGGTTGCTTTGGTTTTTCACGTTTGTTTGCTTCTGTCTACATGTCTGTACTTTTCCTACCTGTGTTGAGCAGCAATTTTTTTTTCTCGGTGATCGTTTCAATCGTTGCGTGCCTTTGCTTGGCCGCGGGACGCGGCGTTAGAGGAAGGGGGCACGGTATGGGTGAGAAAGGAAGGGAGGAGACGGAAGCAGGTGATATGCAGTAAGGAGACAGAGCAAAAAGAGAAAGAGAAGAAGAGCTGACAGTGAGTGACGGCCAGAAAGGGAAGACTCTGTTTGTACAGCATGATGGCTGGAATAAGGTAGACATTCAGATTGATCAGAAAAAAGAGAGAGCAAGAGTTGAAGTAGGCAGAGGTGGCTGTATTGGCTACGGATTAGCCAATCAGAGAAACAGTTCATCTCATGTGCTGCTGCATTCCAGGTTCAAATCCTGTGAACAATTCTTTATTCCGCTTTTCATGTGAGAAAAGAGAGCCTGCTTTACAATCAGTTATAATCAGTTGTCATAAGCCTAATCAGCAGCAAAAGCTGGAAGAAGGAGAAAATGACTTGAGGTGATTTGCATGGATTCGAGACCGTTCTGTATGGACCATGCCTTTTTGAGATCAAATTGCCTCATGCTGATAAAGTAGTGGGACGCCACTCTAGAGGGAGGGGGCATGTAGCGTTGTGAAGGTCTGACAAGCAGTTGTATCAGGATGAAATGAAGTATGCGTAGGGCGCATGCATGTATGCTGCATGGCCGGTGTCAACGGTACACTTGGGGCTCTGAGAATAGAATGAGAACCCTAGCAGTGTAGTGGCTAGAAGTAAGGCATAGACCTTCAGACCGGTCTTGAGGGAGTCCTACATTGGGAAAGTTTGACAGCTAGTGGTCAAGTTGCTGAACCACTCACCATGTCTTCTTATGCTTGGCTACAAAACGCATGCTTCACTGCAAATATCGATCAGTGCATAGACGCACGCGCTCATCGGTCTCGCGCCCATACTCTGTGCGAGCAGCCCGTCAAGCTACTAAATCCCATGCCAGTCCAGCGGCGGCGCCTCGTACAGGCCCTACACCTGCCCGCTCGTCAAGGCCGACGTCCACGCTCGGCTCACACTCTCACTCACACAAAAGACACACACTTCACCATCTCGCTCTATACCTGCCCACTCGATGGGTGGGTAGGGTGGGCAAATCAACCACACTCAATTCAATAAGAAAGAAAAAATCAACCAACAAATCACAATGGAAATCAAATGAGTCAAAGTGATATAAATTGACTACTATCGAGTGACTGCACGACACCAATCAACAGGCTCGACTCTTCTACACACAACGAGAGCAGAACGTTGGATTTCAAATACCTTGGATCCAACATCACAGCACACGCCAATTGCTTGCGCCGAAGACTGTGATACATATGTTTACTCTTCCCGACAAGAGTTGACAAATCACGTTCACCTCGGGCCTGTCCCAATGCGCAAGCCGAATCGCACGTAGCCCGCTTATAGGTGTGCAGCTCTGTGCTCCTTCACACATTTCTTTTTGAAATCGATGCGCAGTCGCAACAAGATGGGTACGACCACACACCGGCGAATGTGGTCACAAACGGTGCCGGATTTACTTCTTCACTTCTCACACTGTGACTGACTGGTCCTGGCAAGACAGGGGTTATCACAGTGCATTGACTCAGGGCTCAGAACTCTAGTCGCTAAGATAGGCTTTCGAGTTCATGGAGTACTCACTGATGACTCGACGCGAAGTCGACACACTCACTGCTGACTCGATGTGAAGTCGACACACTCACTCTTCCTGTTTGCTGTGTTAGCGTCATGGTCATTCACTCTGCGCTGACTAAATGACTGATGCTGGTTGCACTCTCTACTCACCCAAACTCAAGTGGGGCTCAAAAAACAAATCAGAGAAGTAGCAACCAATCAACAAGAGAGAAAAGTCCCAGGACGATCAGCCCCAAACCACTACAGCTACACCCGACCAGCACGCACAGCAGCAGATGCTGGCAAAGCACTGGGAGAAAGAACCTCGCCCCCTCTCTCCAGGCGTAGCTCTTTTATATTTCTTTTATTTCTTTTTTTGGGACTCTGCACCTTCATTTCCTTTTCTTTTCACTCTCTCCCCCAACACTCAGACAGACAGACACACAGAGAGAAAGTGAGACAGCAGAAATACAAGACAGAGACAGCCAGAGAAACAACATACCAACATTCACCCTTACATGAACCCAGATAACAGCTCTTCAGTCATTCTTCCTTTCCTCAGCCCTACAGGCCCGAACACTCTCGGGAAATGGAATGATTTAATAATATGGAAGTAGACGAAAAGAGACGAAAGTGGACGGAGAACTTCAAGGTAAAACCAGAGTGAACCGAGGAAAACAAGGAGAAATCAAGAGCCATTATCACCATTCCTCACCCCACTCTCATTTCCCGACAAAAAATTGCTTCTCTCCTTCTTCAATGATTGCTCCTTCTTCCTTTGTACCTGTGTCTCTTCTTGTATGGCAATCTTCTCTTTCACCTCCGTTCACCTCCTTCCTTTCTTCTTCAGCTTTCTTCTCTTTCTTTCCTTTTTTCTGTTCTTCCTCTCTCCCGTCCTCCCAACCTAAGGCTTCTATCCCCATTCATATACAGTATAGAGACAGAGTATAATCAGGGGCATAGGAGATACAAGAGAGACATTCACTTCCAGTCACACACTTCATATACCTTCACCTTCCTCACACAGTCCTTCCTTCCTCCCCCCAAAACAAATTTCCCAACTCCCACATACAACCAAACGAAAACAATCTAGGAACTCACTGACTTGGAGATATATGGCTGCCGCAGTGCCCCCATGGCACGACTAAGCGTTTCGAACGCGGCACACATGATTGCGAGCGAATGCAGAGAAGACCACACACCTCCAGTCACTCCAATCTATTCTCCACTCCAGATGATGCTCCTCCTCGGGGGCTCTTCCTTCCATCCCAAACTACTCAAAGAACAAAAGCAACCAAAAGCATCTCTTCCATCACCTGGGCACGTTCGTTGAAGGCATGAGCACCTCGTGCATTGTTGTGGCAGCGAGACGGCAGTCAGTCAATCAGACTGATGATCTCCCTCACACTCCCTCCTCAAAATTTCTTCTTCCTCCAGGTTTTTCCTTGGCCAGGTCTACAGTTCCACTGCTCTCCAGGACTCCAGACAACCGAAAATGACTCTGGCTTCATCATTGTCCTACTTGTGGACAAGACTCTGAAGAGAGCAACAGAATTCAAAAACAACAGTCAGAAGCTCTCAGCCCTCTTCGCTCAAAAAACTTTTCCACTGGCATACTGGCTCTGCACTCTTCTTGGTACAGGCCATCAACGCAGTGGGTTAAAGCTTCTACCCAGTTTGTCTGCTTGCTAACACAACAAAGTTTCAAACTGCCAACCATCACTGCTACCCCGTGTTGCCAGAAGCTCTGCTATCCAATTGTTAACGGTACGCTTGGGGCTCTGAGAATAGAATGAGAACCCTAGCAGTGTAGTGGCTAGAAGTAAGGCATAGACCTTCAGACCGGTCTTGAGGGAGTCCTACATCGGGAAGGTTTGACAGCTAGTGGTCAAGCTGCTGAACCACTCATTATGCCTTCTTATGCTTGGCTACAAAACGCATGCTTCACTGCAAATATCGATCAGTGCATAGACGCACGCGCTCATCGGTCCCGCGCCCATACTCTGTGCAAGCAGCCCGTCAAGCTACTAAATCCCATGCCAGTCCAGCGGCAGCGCCTCGTACAGGCCCTACAGCCGGGAATTAATTGTGCAGCATGCAGTCTCTATGAAGACATCCGTTATTTGTCTTACAGAACAGAGATAGTAGAACTACCCATGCATGACAGAACCTTTATTTGTATGTAGGAGCTGATCCCAGCTACGACTAGCTGAGGGCCTACATCCCTACGATTTCAGTTATTTAACACAGTAGTAATCTAGGTGGTAATAACACTTATGAACTTAACTTTAGAATTATTATAATCAATCAATCAATCAACTGGTCAATCAATTGACTTTGCTAGACAAAATGTAAATCTCCTGATTCTCCTCTATAATACCTAGTATAATACTATTATATAAACACATGCATGGACCTCTAAAAAAAAATGCTCGACACATTTTTAAAAATGTTAAGAACACATGTACTTCTAAAAATGTACCCCCAAGAAGCCTTCCTATGACCCTATGGTCTGTCAATCAAACTCCAGGCTTTGGCAGCCTGGTGCCTTCGGCGCCAGGGCTTTGACGATAGAAAGCTCATTCTTTCTAGTATGCAATATCGTCAAGGCTCTAGTGACAGAAAGCTAATTCTTTCTAGTATGGAATATACGTCCAGTCCATTGTAGCTTAAAAATATTATAACCTAATTTAATCTAGTTTAACCTAGTTTTAAAATATTTTTAAATTAATACTCTCTTATAGTATCTGCTATAATCAACTTAAATATGTAAAATAACAAAAAAAAAAAAATATTGATTTTAATCAGTTTGAATCTGTCAGTCTTAGTCAGTCTTCATCTAGGAATTCTAGAGCCACGGACTCTGCATGCAGCAGGGCAATAGTCATCGTCATCATCATCAAACTCTGTAGCCCCCCCTCCTTCGCTGCCATTATATTCGCTCGTCGTCCGGGCAAACAAAGTAGCCTTTGCTTTTACCTTGTTTTTTGCCTTAGCCTTTGCTTTTGCTTTCACTTTTCCTTTTGCTTGCGCTCTTTGTCCTCTTGCTTGACGCTTTTCATGCCGTCAAGCCTCCACCTCCACAGCTTCTTCAATCAATTGGCTAACATCTCCAGTTGCAGATTCAGCAGATGAATTAGAAGCTGCAGCAGTCCGTATCCGTAGTAGGAGGCAGCAGTGCAGCGTACATGTTCAGATCAGTTTTCACACAGGGCTTCAACAGGTTGTAGTGTTGCCCCATCCGCTCATACCTTTCGTCCGGTCCCGGTAGCCTTTCACGTCTTTGCAAGAAGACACTGTCCACCATGTCACACCCATAAGAGGAAGAGTGGACGCTGATGGCTTTGAGAGAAGGGGGACTCTGTGGGGATACTGGGGGAATCCAATTTCAGTGGAAATCGGCGATCGAGATCTGTTTTCCCACAATCTGCAGGGATAATTAAGGGTGGGGAGAAAGAAAACGGGGATAAACTTCACTTATGATATAATAATTCGAAGAGACACTGCGAGACACTGTGAGCAAAGCAAGAAAGAAAAGCCTGCTCTCCTAGTTCCAAAACCCTACTCACCTCGATCCGCAATCTCAGACAACTCAACGGGGCCTCCGTAGTACTTCCGCCGTATGGAATAGACAGTCTCCATCTTGCATATAAAGACGGGGGGCGCAAAAAAAAACAGAATGAATGAGAAAACAGGTTGTAAGGGAAGTGGAGGGAAGTAGGGGAGAGAAGGATTAAGGTCGGCCGACCTTCGGCATCTCGTCTCTTGCCATGAATATAGTCTCGGGGGGGAGGTCATCCACTAGCACCACTGCTCCGGATCCAGTGCTGTCTCCATCTGCCTCCTCTTCTTCTTCATCGTCATCCTCTCCTATGGGGAAGTCGCCACCGTGGCCCTCTACTCTCCAGATAGAAACCTCAGCCTGCAGAAACAAAGTCATCCACAGTTAGACAGTGCATGTAAAGAGGTAGAAAACACAGGTGAAATGCAAACCGCAGCACGTCATGCACCCCTCACCCCCTCCCAGTGGCACCCGCTCCCACCGGCTCCCACTGACCTCAAGCAAATTGGTGAACCACACCTGGATAAGTTCCATATCCTTCTTCTCCTTCAAGCACTTCACAAGGCGGTCCACCTTCTCGTCATCTGTTAGGTTAGCCCTCTGCATGAGGGCAGCAATATCTAACCAATTTCTGATTGGCCTTTCCGCCGTCTCCCCAGAGCTTCCTGGCTTGTTCGAGAAGATGAGGGGCTTATTGGGCTTGTCGGGCTTGTCGGGCTTGTCGGGCTTATCAGGTTTGTCGGGCTTCGGCTTCTTTGGGGCTCCCTACGCTGCAAACAAGACAAAGGAGACAAAGAAAATAGAAGAGTCAGATCCACAGTTATGCAGTCTGTCAGTGAGACAATGCGTGAAGAGAAGTAGAGAACGCTGACCGCGGATGCAGTTCTTTGACATGCATGCATGCAGAACGATTGAGTTAGCCAGTGAAAAAGAAACGGACCCATCTAGTTGGCCATCAATCCCCGCGATGCTCCAGAAAGAGGACTCTCCTCCCGCGCAGAGGGGGGGGCAGTCCGTTTCCGAGACTGCGTGTCAGCCTCCTGCACCGGGGGCGCTTTTTGCTGAGGTTCCACTTTCTGTGAGCCCCCTCCAAGCCGCTTCAAAAGAAAAGTCTTCAATTTATCGGCCTGTTGAACATGTCGAAGCTTCAGAGCTTCAAATTCCTTTCGGGGTTCAAAGTACTTCTCAATGTGTTCTGTGGATTCCACCCCCAACGTCTTCAGAAAGAACTCTGAAACTGACTCCGCAAGGGCCGCATCTTCAAGGAAGTCCGACACAGCGATTCGCAAACGAGCGTCAAAAGGCAGGCTGGACATTTTGGGAAAAGAAAAGTATACGGACAGTATCACGGTCAGATCGAATTCACCAGCCTAAAGGTAGGTACGAACCATAGCGGACCGACATACAGTAATAAGCCAGAAGACCGAGACGTTTTTTAGACAGCTTTTGCACCTTTGTACATGCATGCATTAATATGTACAACTGCAAAAGCCACATGCATGTGGGCTTTGGGGCAGTACGTACGGTCGGGCTTTGGTAGGCCCGCGCTTTCGGCACGGTTGGGCTTTGACAGGCCCGCGCCAAAGTTTGGCGCGGTCGGGCTTTGGTAGGCCTACGCCTTCGGCACGGTCGGGTTTTGACAGGCCCGCGCCTTCGGCGCGGTCGAGCTTTGGCAGCCGGGCGCCTTCGGCACCCAGGCTTTGACGGCCACTCCGGATCAATCATAGGAAGCCTTCTTGGGGGTATAAAAATGTAAAGTTGAAATACGATAAAAAGAAATAGTCAGCTAGCTCTGAATATGGATGACGATGGGCCGTCGATGGCGCGTCATAGTCATTACTTAACCTATAGTACTTAACTTGGTCACTAGGTTACTAGTGGTCAACACTAAATCTATGCTAATCTATGCTAAACAAGCCTTTATAAAAAAACATTACTAGTGATTTAATGATCGTCAATTTACAATTAATATTGATTCATGCAAATAAATAATGTATTTGAAGTTTTCATTGGATTCTCCCGACTATTTTTAATTACTTCTCCCTCTATCTCTCTCTTCTCTGGTGCGGAATGCGAGGGCGTCCCCAGGCGCCCCATGCGTCTTTGGGCCCACCCGGTGGTCCCGGCCCCACCGGAAGTGAGAGGGCGCATCGGAATCTGACGGTGTGAGAGCATGACTCGCTACAGCATCAAACAGAGGCAAAAAAAATCCAGTTTTGAAATTTTTGGCTAAAACAAAAGAAAAACTTAGAAAAGGTAGACTGATATGACGTTGCAGCTGCCCCAACAATTCTGAACTCTTAGATTTCGAATCTGCCTCGCAGTTGTATTGTTTGTTTTCACCTGCCAGTGCCAGCGCAGTCTCCTTCACAGGAACTAATGACGAAGTCCTTCCATTGCTCGCGAGGCATTGGCATTTTCACCACTACACTTCTCAGTTTTCCGTTGCTTTTTTCCCTTCCCATGTATCCATAGCTGCGTGTAAGTTGAAATTGAGGACACAAATGCATGATCAAAGGAGTGGTTCAAGATTCGATCGGATTTATTTGGCACTGCGTGCAAGAATTAAAGCTGAAGGGGTCTCAGAGACTGCATAGAAAGCCTGAAAAGAAAACTGTTTTTTAATTCCAGATTTGAACACCCACACCAACAGTGAGCACAAACTGATGAATCCAAGAATAAGAATAAATACAGGGGGGGAAGAGGGGATGCACTCGGAGAGAGCGTTGGACTCCGAGGCTACGGAGAGGCCCTCTGAGGGGTTCCCTGGTTGCAGTCGCACGAGCCTGCATGTAATAGAGGGGGGAGGGGGGATGAAAATGAGAAGGAGAGGGGGCGAGTGGAAAGGCGGGGGGTCGAACAAACAAAGAGACAGGAGATAGCTGACTGACTCTAGCGAAGACGCTCTCAAGAAGGGCAATGAAGACGCCGCGAAGGACCCTAATAGAAAAAAAGACGCAAAAGAGGCAACGGAGAAAGAAGAAGAAGATGAGGAGGACCCTGAGTTGATCGGCACCCCTTAATTCTTCTTCTGGGAGGGCGACCGCCTGCCAGTCTCTCGTCCGTAGTCCCCGTTGCGTCGGGTCAAGAATGTAGGCCCTGCCACGTACCTCCACTATACCTCCTTCCAACGCCCCTTCCACGTCCGCCCTCTCTTTTCTCTTCTTCCGCTTCTTCTTCTTCTTCTTCTTCTGGTCCTCTGTCAACCCTTCTTCACCCCTCCTCTCCTCCAGAGAGTGCGGCAACATGAACGCCAGCAGCTGGTCGTCCCTGCGCACCCACGCTTTTGGAAGGCCACGCCCTTTTGTCTCAACTCATCCTGTACAACAGACATTCACAAATTTGAATAAGTCCATACAGACAGTGCATACTTGTATCTCTGCACGAAGCCTCTTCAGGGCTACTGACGTCTTTCTGCAGATCGATCCTTGAGTTTTACCGCTGTGCGTTTCGCCTTCTGCCTTTCCCTATCCTTATTCCATTGCTAGTCCCATTATTTGTACTCCTCCGATCGCACTCGAGATTTTTTTTTCGCCTCCGGATGATGCGAAACGGAACAAACCACCTTCAGAGTAATCTATTGGCTCTGCAGAGCGGTGACACAACGTCCAAAGTCAACACAAGCAGTTGAGCAACACTCACACATGCATGAAGATCCACAAAGTCGAACAACAGACAAACAGGAGACTGGGTCGACAAAGAAAAGGTTTGCCGCTAATTCAGCACCTCTGACATACGACACTTCCCACTAGAGAAAGAGAGGCACTGTGAGGACTAAGACTGCAGCTCATGACTGTCAGACAACTTCTACATACGCGTCAAGGAAGGAGGAAGGAACGGATATACCGCGTTCGACTGAAATTTGCATAGCGCACTTGATTCGGATTAATTTCGGACAAAAAAAAATGAGTTTTGAAATGTATGCTGGGAACTGGGAAGTTCGGCTCGTGTAGGGCCCAAGCCGCTCTTCATATAGCATCTCGCCGCCTCGCAGGGCTGTCGCGCGCAGTACGAGCGTCAAAGTCACTCAAGATCACGGGATTCGCGCGCATTGCGAGATCCAAACGTATTTGAATAAAAAAGCATGCATGCATGTACAAAGAAAAGAAAAGAAGAGAAAAGTGATCGAGTCGGATCGAGCAATTGAGTGAAGAGAAGAAACCGATGAGAGTGAAGGATCGATTCTAGAACAGTCCTCCTCAAGAGACGGTAGGAACGTACGTATAAGGATCTCCGTAGGACAGAACGTAGGTAT
>JAHBMJ010000863.1:0-21894 GCA_018398765.1 Chromera velia | reverse complement strand
CCCCCCCCTGCTGACCCTGGAGGTCCACCGCCAGGGCCCCCTTTCTGGGAAGGCCTCCCTTCGCAATGAATTGCTGGTAGATTGCGGGGAGACGGGCAGAGGGAGGAGTGTCGAAACGCCTGCATGCACAGAATACAGAATGTGGCAACAAACAAACACCCAAGCGGACCCAAATTCAGACACTCAGACTCACAGACAAATGAGCAAACTAAACGACAATGAATCACTTATTGATTCGCATAGGCGTCAAAGAAGCAATCACAAGTAAAAGACAGAAAAGAGAGAGACTGAGGGCATCGAAGATTTGAATTGCTCATTATGCTCAGCACAAAAGGTTTGATCTGACTGATGAGCTAGATTGTTTGAGAGACTGACCACTTGACGCAAAATGCAAAGGCGACTTGAACGAGGTCCTCTTTCTCCTTCACACCCACACCCCTTTCCCGAAAGTCTCCTCTGTCTTCGCTCTGCTTCACTCCTCCTACAAGCACCGTCGGTGTGACTCTCATGGCGTTGTCTCCATCAATCACGCAGGGAAATTGGTGTTTGTTCAACACAACAGGGAACAGAAGGGAAATCCCTCTGCGGGGACCAAGGCAGAGGGGAAGGGGAGGGGGAGGGAAGCTAGGAGGGGGCGGCGTGAGCATGGCAGCATGGGGGGATCGGAGCTCCAAGTCTTCAATCACGATCTTGTAACCGTCTGCAAATATGCAATAAGACAGATAGTCGTCGAGTAAATTGAAGCAAAAAACGCAGATAGAATCCGGGAACTGCCTGTGCACACTTCAGCTGGCAAGAAAGGTGGAGTGCCAGTGTTACAAAAATATGGAGGGGCTCAGGACAACCAAAAGAAAGACAAAAGAAAGCAACTAAATGCATCAGACAGATCAGAAGAAAACGCCTGTCTGTCAAAACAAAAGGGGGGGTTGATAATCTGAGTTGAGTGTGCCACTGCAAGAGCTCTCCAGCCGTCTCCTTTGACTTACGCCCTCGCAAATATTCCCTTCTCACTTCCAGGCAATTGCTGCCTGATGTGACGTGCTTAACTTCTTTTGATCTCGACATTTCATCAGACTTCTTTGGGTATCCTCACTCGCTCGTGAGTTCCCTCGAGTCTCTTTTCTTTTTCTCGCAAAAAAGGCTGGCAGGGCGGATTAGCTTTTCATAAGCGTGGATAGGCGGCTTTCTAAATTTTTCATCGAAAAAATCTGGAAAGGGTAGTTTTCCCTCTTGCTTCCTTTCTTCGTTCCTTTCTTCTTTTATGAAATCGAACCCAAGTACCGACCCATCGTTCAATTTCTTCCCTCCTTCATTCTATCCTTGAGGGTTGGATAACTCGACCAACCCACTCACTCACTCACTAACTCACTCACTGAGTCAGTCAATCACTTACTCACCTGCTTTGTTGTCAAAACGTAAGTCTAGCCATGCCCTCTCGGTAGCTTCCTCATCTGCCCCGCTGCAGGGGGGCATCTTCACCAGCATGACCTCCCGCTCCCTCTCTGCCTCCCTGGATCCAACAGCAGAAGATCTCTCTCTCTCCTCGCCCCCGAGTTCCCTCTCCTGCAGCCTCGAGAGTGCCCTCATTGCTGCCTCACCCCTCTTGCATTCCACAAAAAGGTTCAGTGCAGGCGACACGGTGAGGGGCAGCTGGAGGAATTTCATTCGATAGTCCTCCATCCCCGTGGCTGCACTCGTCAGGTTCTGCAGGCAGATCGGTGCAGAAAGGAGGAAGTCAGAAGGAAGAGGAGGGGGGGGGAAGGCCACAGAACGCATCGAAGAAATCGAAAAAGTAACAAAAGCAACAGAGTGGGAATGCAAACAAGATCTCCAAAGGATCCCAAGACGCTCGGATCGAGAGACAAAGAGAGAGAGAGAGAGAGAGAGAGAGAGAGAAGAACAGAGGTAGACCATGTATGGCTCTAGTCCACCCCCCTCTGTGATGCATTTCCTCCCATGTACGGGTCCCCTACTGACCCTGACGACTTCCGAGCACGAGCACAGAGCGATGAGGTCCCAGGCTCCTCTGTGGTCGCAGAATGAAGGGTCAACAGAGGAGAGAAGATCGAGGCACCGTCCAGACCCACCAGCATCACCAGAAGAACTCCATGCTCTTCCCACAGGAGACTGGTCGTCTGGAAACAGAAAGGCAAGAAGATAGGCAGAGCGGTAGACAGGTAAATAGATGGATGGGTAAAGACAGAAACAGAGCTAGAGCGGAGAGGAAACAGACGGCGGTGGTGACAAAACCGAAACGCCCAGCATCAAGTTCCAAACCAACACAAACACACACACACGCACACACACACACACACACACACACACACACATACAGAGAGAGAGAGAGAGAGAGCGGAGGTTCTGGGCAGGCAGGAAAGAAAGGGAGGCCGGAAGTGAGTACCTCTAGGCAGAGAGGCCGCCGCGGTTCTCCCTCCGGCTCCTCCTGTTCCTGTTCTGATTTTGAAAAGGGAGCTTCCAGGAGTCGCTGTCTGGTGGACTGAAGACATCACCGCAGGGTAGGAAGGGAGCGGGTGCCTCTTGTACTCGCCTTCCTCTGGCACTCTGTCTCCATACTTCTGCATCAACTCACTCACAGGCAGAGAAAGAGAAAGACAAAGAGTCAGCAAATGAATCACGCGACCAGCTGCTTCGACATCAATTCATCGATTCAAGCGTACGAAGCGAAAAATAGCGACTATCGTCTCATACATCAATCGATCCAACAGCTTTGTTGGGGTCCAACCACCAATCTTCCTCTGCATCACTCAGTCAAAACCGCTGCATGACGAAACACCTCCTGTGCATTCTGCGGGGGTCTCTCAACCCTTTTTGACCTCGGCGCCAAACCTCGAAGGGAGAGAGAGAGAGAGAAGAGAAATACATGTGCAAACGCAAAACGGACCCCTGTTCTTGTTTTTCGAAGAATCTCGTCGATCGCCCTCTGGACGTCGTCTAGCCCCACGGCACTTCCACAGGCTGCGCTCCTCCCTCCACCTTCCCCCTCCCCAACAGCCCCTGTGCCCCCTCCAGATGCAGGAGAGAGAGACCCAGTCGCCAAGAGTGCAGCCGTCGTGTCACCCTTCATGAGGAGAGACCCGAGGGGGGAACTGCGCACAGCCGCGCGGGCCCTGCAAACACGTACACTCACACTCACCGTCACGTTTCACCATCACACTCACTCACTCACTCACTCACTCACTCACTCACACACTCACTCACTCACTCACTCACTCACTCACTCACACTTACACTCACTCAGTCACTTACTCACTCGCTCACTCACACTTACACTCACTCAGTCAATTACTCACTCACTCGCTCACTCACCACACCCACGGACAAATATTCACACAGAGCCTCGCTCACCAATACGCTCACTCACTCATACACGGACGCACGCGCACACTCAATCGCCCTCCCTCCCGCTTGCCTGGCAGAAGTAGAGGCACAACAACTTTCGCACCGCATTCAACAGAAGTGAACGAGAGAGAAGCTACGTCAGAGATTCACCCCCGACAGACACTCCGTTTCGACCGGCTCATTCCTTCATTGCGTCCGTTTTCCCTTTCGCTTACCCAGAGAGTCTTCTCTGGTCTGCCTCTCCCTCCGGCTCTTTTTCGTTTTCCTTCTGCTGCTGCGGATCTGCAACAGGACTCCGAATGCTCTGAACGGCCTGTGTTCCCCTGAGCCTCAAATTCCCCCCCTCCTGGCTCCTCGGATGACCCAGGGAGAGGCGAACTTCCAGCCATAAGGGTCTGCGCATATATGTTGCGACACACGCAGTTTGTTCCCACATTCAAAGGCGCATCAGATCACTCATTCATTCAATAATCAATGTGCTGTTCATGCATGTGTGAAGCATGCGGGGTCGCTCCAGAGGAAGGAGGCGTCAAGAAAAAAGTTGAATACACCGAGAGAGACCGAGCGCTCCCGCCTGTCTCCCGTCTTTTCTTGGTCGAATGTTTTGTTTGTTTGGATATTTACCTGTCTGCCCACCTCTCTGCATGGCTATCCGACCGGGCCTTTATGGACGGGTGACGAAAATAAAATAAAAGAAAAGAAAAGAAGAGATTGGCACGCAGGGACGAGGAAAAAAAGATTTGGTGTGTAAATCGAATTGACTGATTCACAGGGAACGTCAACAGAAATCCATAGGAAAGGTCCCTCCAGGCCCTCATGAAGAAAGGAAGGGCAATTCAGGGAGGGAGAAGTGGAGACGGACCTGTTCAGGTATCGTGAGGGCACGGCTGCAAAAAAAAAAAGAAGAAAGAAAGAAAGAAGACACGAACGTAGGAAGTCGTTGTCGCAAGAACATTCTCACAATGAAACGAAGAAAAAAAACACATCTTTCAGTCCCAGTCATGCGGAGAAAAAAGGAGCGACCAGGACACGAAAACCTGTTAGATACCTGCATTCATGACTTGCATCAACTATCGCTGCAAACTCAGATGATGATGCCGATCTGACTGACTGACTGACTGACTGACTGACTGATAGGCAATTCTGCCACGAAGATGACCGTCTCCTTGGGTCGAATTCTCTCCTTGTCCTTCTTCTCCTTCTCCCCTCTATCCCTTTCCCTCTGCTCCTGGTCCCCCCCGCCTCCTGCACCTCCGCCTCCAGGGCCGGGGGAGCTCAGTGTAGCCTCGAACCGACGCACAGCACCTCCCCCCGCACTGTCGAGAACAAGATACCTGTCGGGAGGCAGAGGGGGAATTTAATGGCAGAATGGGACGCACAGGAAGGAAGACAGAACCGTGAAAAGCAAATTTCCTTGGCAAGTAGGGGCAGAATTTCAAAACGGACACGCGGAGCAAAAGCCTAGACTGCGAAAAGGAAAGGGCAGGCAGGAGAGACAGCCACATGCCCATGAGAGCGCTCAAGAGCAGAATAAAGAAAAAGCGTCGAACTGCTTGCATGACCAACCTCGACGTGCGCATCCATGGAGGTCCCGTATGTCGTTTGTGTGTCCTCGAGGACTGCCTAGCAGTACGAGATCTTAATTCGTTGTTCTTGTCCTGTGCCTCTTCAGCCCTTCCGACAGGGCTTCTGGGAGAGGAGGGCGAGATCCCTTCGTATCCCCCCCCTCCTTCCTCCGTGTCCTCTCCGGTTGTTGTTGAGGTTGAAGTGGCGTGTGAGGGCGGTGCAGGCAGAGGGAGCAGGTGGACCTTCGAGTCGTAGAAGTGGGCAGAGAGGGCGGTGGCACGCGCATCCTGCAGCAATCCGGGCATTTGAAGGAGACAAGCACAGAAACGGTGCAGCCGAAGAGGCAGACAGGAAGCAAGAATCGGAAACGGGCAGGCAAATTTGTTTTATCCTCTTCCCTCTCTTTCCGAGAGAGAGGGAGGGAGGGAGAGAGAGAGAGAGAGAGAGAGAGAGAGAAGAACGAGGCAGGGCGGGGGGTGAAGGAAGGAGAGGGAAAGGAGGGAGGACGGGGGAGGCTGATCCCCCCCAAAAAACCCTTCAGGGATTACAAGGAATGTGAAAGACAGGAAAATTGCATGCGCAAACAGGCGTCGCAAGGAGAAGGACAAAGAAGGGGAGCTGCCAGGGCGAAAACAAAGAAGAGCAGGAGCGACAAAAGCAGAACAAACGAGGAGACGAGGTCTCTCGAGGACGGGAGTTATGCATCTCGTGAAAGGAGGTGAAAAGCAGCAACGCTTCGGCTCGGATGCTGCGAACAGACAGGAAGCGACCAAAAGGCCTATCCTACAAGCAGTACACCCCCACATGCAGTTCCGCCTTCCATACCTAACCCACCTTATCCACTACGTCGATTTGCATACGGAGCCGCAGAAAACGATTCGCCCATGCAGAAATGTTTACGGAAGATGCAAGAAAAGACTCCCTGCTTCCCTCCCCAGGAGAAGTCACCCCCCCCTCTTTCTCTTCCCCCAAATCCACAAAGCTGCGATCTTCCTTGAATTGCAAAACCCGAACGGTGCTCTGTCCTTTGCCGTCTCCTCCTCCCCCTTCAGCCGCCGTCTCTGAAGAGACACTCGGCCCTTCGCCCTTCTGCGGATTGTCCTGTCCCTCATCTGTACCTAGTGGTACGACAGGAGTTGCTGCTGGGTGTGTGAAGCCAAGATCTCCTGCAGACTCCACAAACGTCTTTGGTCGGATGATCACAAAAACGCAAAGCTGCTCTCCAAGGAAAATCTTCTCTCGACTGGAGTCCAGAAGGTGACACTCATCCAGCGAGAGGTCTGAATCTAGCCCTGGAATGACTACAGTGGCCACTGCGTCATTGAACAGCGGCACCGAGTCCAAATGTCCGGGCATCAGGGGTAACGAAGGGAATCAGTCTCTATCCTGCAGTCGGACTTCATCTATTTTTCTGTCTGGGCACGCCGATGTGTACTTTCCGTTAATTTTTCTGCTCGGAGCATTTGTACGACCTATCTCGGCGTAGGAGTGTCGGAAGTAAGATGTTCAAATTTTGCTCAGGCTTCAGCTGGACGGTCGATCCACTGCAATGGTTGAAGCTAGTAAGATTTGATTCTCTCGAACTTAGGGTGTCGACGTCTTAATTCTGACAACAGTCGATTGCAGCGTACGATAGCGTACGCGGACGCGAGGTCGATGTCTCAGGTAGACGCGGGTCGCGGGGCTGATCGGGGCTGTGCTCGGTCTGGCTCGGCATGCAGGAGACGGAGACGGCAACTGTAGCCATCTCAAAGCCACTTCAATGATCAGTGCCAGATCGTTTGAAGTGATTCTCTTGTCGAGGCCGGGAGAGAGCATTTCAACGGCGAACTTGAAAAGCGAATGGCATGTTTCTCTGTTACGGTGACTGCTCTTTGCCTACACGAGACAGTCACTTTCGATCTGGCCCCCGGGTTTTCGATCCTCTCTTCCTGGCTCCAATTTTGCCCCCTCCCTGTTTCTCCACTCTCGACCTCCACGCGCCAGACTCACGCCATAGACATTCGTCCTTTTCTCTCCAGAAGAAAATGGTTGACGTGCAGATCCGGTTGAAGTTGCGGTATGGCCTTTTGTGCATTTCGAAGGGCTCTGTGATTAATTTTGGAAAAGGGACAGACTGGCCGAAGGAGAAGGTGACAATCGTGAATGCCGCCAATACAGGGGGAGTGTTTGGTGGGGCAGTGGACCGAGCAGTGAATGATGCCGGGGGCGAGGCTCTCGTGAATGACCGCAAAAAACTGCCTGAGATTTCGAGGG
This sequence comes from Chromera velia, assembly GCA_018398765.1. Lineage (NCBI taxonomy): Eukaryota > Chromeraceae > Chromera > Chromera velia. Next base: position 14,712 of record JAHBMJ010000863.1, on the reverse strand, counting down.
GTGTGAGGATTAACTATGGGTCGGCAGTGCTCACAGGTCCCAACAGCTACGGGAAGCTGTACGGGAAGTATGTGGTGCACGCCGTCGGTCCTGATTACCCTGTCCTGATGGGTCGGGGCAACAACTCAGGACCATGCGACAAGCTTTTGAAGAACGCTTACGCAGAGGCTCTTGGTCTCGCAGCGAAGAGTGCAGTGTCCTACGTAGGCTTTGCGCTTTTGAGTGCCGGGGTCTTCAGGGGCACCTGTTCCCTCGAGCACGTCTTGGGTCTTGGCATGGAGGCCATCTTTGAATCTGCATATGAGGGCTTGGAAGAGGTGCATCTTGTTGCGTATACAGATGCTGAAATGGAGGCCCTGAAGGGCCTTGCAAAGAAGCATCCCGAGCTTCTAGTGAAAAGCGAGGGTGCAGGGGCAGAAGCTCCAGCAAGTCCAGAGAAACCCAAAGAGAAAGCGGAAGGGGAAGGTGTGGCTCCCCCCTCTGAGCCAAAGCAAAGCGAGGAAGGAGCAGCCGCTGCGCCTGAAGCGGCTCCTGGAGGAGACGGGGGCAGCGGTGCAGAGGGGCCGCCCACTGGAGATGCACCTGCTGAAGGGCAAAAGGCAGCAGAAGGGGCGGCATCGTGATTTTATTGCACACGTAAGTGTGCACAGCTGCACTCAAATGGCTGGTGAGTGGGTGGAAATAAAGATTGAACAAGCGAGAGTCAGGTTGAACAGTTGGAAGAGGAGAGTGAAGGAAGGAGGAAGGGAGGAAAGAGGGAAGTGGCGGCAAAGAGACGGCATAGGCTCTTTGCATGACTGATTCGTTGATCCCCCCTTTTTTTATCTGCTGCTGAGTCCTCTCTCTTTTGTTTGATTCTCTCGTGTCCGTACCAGAATCTGAAGCTCCCGCTGTCTGCCCCTCCTTTTGAGACCTCTCGCGCTCTCTCTGTGTCTGTGTGCGTTTCCGCCTGCCCGTCCATCTATCTGCCTACCTGGAAGGAAGAAAGGAAGGAGGCAAGGAAGGAAGGAGGAAAGGAAGGGAAGGAAATGAACGAAAAAAAAAAAATCTGTCTGTCAGTCCGTCCGTCTGAAAAGAAGTATTTCGTCTAGGTGTCTCCCTGCCTGCCTGCCTGTTATTTGTCTTATGTGAGGGGCGCTCAGCTCCTGCCGAGGGTGTCAGAGCGACCGTGTCGTTCTTTTGTCTTTGCTTCTCTGTTTCTTTTTTGTCAGTTGTGTACGTGAAAAGAGGGAGGGAAACGGCTCTTTCTTTCTTTCTTTCTTTCTTTCTTTCTTTCTTTCTTTCTTTCTTTCTTTCTCTCTTTCTTTCTTTCTTTCTTTCTCTCTCTCTCTCTTTCTTTCTTTCTTTCCTTCTTTCCTTCTTTCCTTCTTTCTTGCTTTCTTTCTTTCTTTCTTTCTTTCTTTCTTGCTTTCTTTCTTTTTCTTTCTTTCTTTCTTTCTTTCTTTCTTTCTTTCTTGCTTTCTTTCTTTTTCTTTCTTTCTTTCTTTCTTTCTGTTCTTTCTTTCTTTCTTTCTTTCTTTCTTTTTCTTTCTTTCTTTCTTTCTTTCTTGCTTTCTTTCTTTCTTTCTTTCTCTTTCTTTCTCTTTCTTTCTCTTTCTTTCTCTTTCTTTCTCTCTTTCTCTCTCTCTCCTCTGTGTGTGTGTGTGTGTGTGTGTGTGTGTGTGTATGTGTGTGTTTCTCTCTCTCTCTCCTCTCCTCTCCTCTCCTCTCCTCTCTCTCTCTCTCTCTCTCTCTCTGTGTGTGTGTGTGTGTGTGTGTGTGTGTGACTTCTCTCCTTGTCGCTCAAGTCTCTTGTTGCCATGAGTGATTCACGCTTTGCAGACCCTTGCATTGCAACCCACTCTTTTCGGCTCGCTATCCCCACAGACCGCCAAGACCACCCACCGTCATTCAAGCGAGACGTGGGTATGAGAAGACTGATTTTATGTCTCTCCCTGTGGATGTGCGCGCAGATTTTGAGTGCAGTGGGACCGCGAACGGGAGGGGGACAGAGCGCGGGCTGCTCCATTCACAGGTCCCTCCGGCTGGGAGGATTGGACGAAATGCGTGAAAGGAACTTACCGTATCCCATTCGAACTCCGAATTGCTGATCGCGACCGCAACTTCTGCGCGTATGGGCACAAACAGCAGCAGCGGCAGCCAGCAAGAACCGTGTTGAGTATTAAATGTGCGGTTAACCTTATATGCCATTGCGTTGGTGTCAGTTGCACTGTTCCACACAGGCTGGGAGGGTGCGGTGAGGACTGTAAAGAGCAGTCCATACGAGGATCCAATGGGCCTGCCAACAGCAGAATGTAGCAGAACACTCAAGAGTTCGTCAAGCCAACGTGGCTATCAGAACGTTCTAGCTGTGCTGCCACCGATAAAAAAAAATGAAGTGATCCGACGGTCAAGACCTCATACCAAACCTGGACTGGCAGGATTCCGGCTTAATTTGGATCGCATGCATTGATCATCGCAATCTAATCAATAAAAATGATTATGATCACTCGCAGCCAGTTGCAGACCGTGTGTAAAACTAGGTGTAAAAACCATGTCAAATATAAATTATATATAAAAAAAATGTCTAACAAAATATATACCTAGTCGATCGCAGCACATATCAGACTTGCCGCGTAAAGCGTACAATACTTCAGGCTCTCGATCTGCAAATGATTGCAAATGTAAAAAAGTGGCTCTTTATAGCCAATCCATCCTAATTCTATTATTATTATGTATTAATTAGATTGAGCTGATTTACTCTAGGATTTACTAATATTGATGCACAGTGACGCATACAGATATGTTAGCTTTAATGTACGATAATGATGACTAGGATGATAATGATAAGTAATAAGTGATATTTAAACTAGTACTTAAAGTGATTTATTTATGTCCTAGGACACTGTCGCCGTTTTGTTTTTTAGAAGTCGCCCCCACAATGCATGATGATTTAGTATAAAATCTACTAGTAGTAGCTTAAACCTTAGTTAAAACCTAGCAACGCCAGATCCTAAGCTACTGGTAGGGCTTTAAAGACAACTATACTCATAGTTTCACCCAGATCGAGCTCACATTCACATTTTTAAGTCTATTATTAACTCCTAATATCGACCCCTAAATTGCCCCAATCCTAATCCTAGTCCTAATTATAAATCGAATGGCACCTCTTTTCATTCAGTATTATTTCCTAGCATTAATTATGGCAGTTCTTTATCTCTTTTTCTGTTTTAGTTCCTGCTATAGCTAGATATACCTTTTGGTACTTCCTTAAAGTCCCCTAGAAAATTCTAGGAAAATCTCTTTACACCGGCTTGAACGGTGGCTTCATTTAAGATTTGTCTCGACTCTATAAGTATCTATGAGTTAGAGTATGATACAATAAACTTTAATCTTATACAGTACGGTTAGGGAGAACTACCAGGGGGGTTGAGCGATTTCATGGTGACCATGGATGATGGATTTGGTAACTTGTGAGCAGTAACCGGGGGGGTTCTAGACCCCGGCGTCAAGTAACTATAGCGATGGTAGTTTAGACCAAAAGCCCCGGCAAAACGGTAAAAAAAACGCGTAAGCGTGCATGCATGCTTATCCTTGCTTTTAGATTAAGCTCTTAATTTGTAATTTATCATGTATCTATTCTAAAAAGATGAAAGAGTAACAGTGAGTTCTCTGAATTTCACGATTGATTCATTTGATTCTACAGAGAGAGCTTGTATATGAGCTAGTTTCTGAAAAAAGGCGAGACTTGAGGTACGAGCAACGAGGCAAGAACAGCTGTTTGTCTAAATCAATTTTGTCTGTCTTCTCTTCTGTCTTAGCTGCACTGAAGCAACCGATATCTCTGATTCGGTTGTCTATTACACCTTCTTGCCCTAACACATGTACAGTCCAGAGTACAGTAATACAGTTTTATGTTTGGTTTCTGGCTCGTTTCTGGTTCTGGTTCTTTGTTCAGGTACAGGTTTGGTTTTCGGTTTGTTCAGGTTCAGGTTCGGTTTCTGGTTCGGTTTCTGGTTTATGTTCAGGTTCAGTTTCTGGTTCTGGTTCAGGTTCGGTTTCTAGTTCAGGTTTGGTTTCAGGTTGAGGTTTGGTTTCAGGTTCTGTTTTATTCGCTATATAAAATGTAGGGTATTAGAGGTATAAACAGTGCTTTTATTCATGATTGTTGCATGCATGATATTGTTTCTTGCCTTCTTACCTCCTCCAAAACTCAAACAACTCTTAGTTAAACTCAATTACTCTAACATTCTTTTAATTTTTTACATCATTGTGACATTACCTAAATTCATAAGGTGACATAATTTATTAGGCCAGTTTATTAGGTCCCGCACATTAATGTTCCATTAGAAAAATGTAAAACGATTGTTTTCAATCATTTTAATGGTTTTCTACAAAGAGTTTTTATAATTTTTTAATTGATTGTTTCATATTTTATGAATCTTTTTATTGAAAAGCGTAAGATTATAAGAAAAAAACCCTATATACTACTACTACCATGGTACCTCTGCCGCAACTTACTACCGTACCTATAAATATGATAACGGCCGCCCGGTAACCAAATTAATTTGGTTCCTCCTAACTACACTGTATATTTAATCTAGTCGCTACGGAGTGTGGTGCAGTGGCTAGCTTGTTGTACGGGGCTCATATGGTATAAGAAGTTCTGTCATATAAGGTTCTTACTTCTAGGTACTCCCTTACAGACTTTTATACGAAGGCTTGACTCACTGCTGACTGCATGCATGCGCGTAGCTTAATTGCATGGATGCAAATGTGCTCAAACTGCGCGCATCTCGATATGGCCTGACATGCTGCTTCGCGTACCGTTGCACGGCTGGCTAGCCTCACAACGTTACGTGCCACCTCCCTTCTGAAGCCACGTCCACGCTGGCTTACATGGAAAACGCAAGTGAATCTTCTTATGTAACTCTTTTGGGCAATGGAGTAATAATCGTTGATTAGATCATCACTTTTTCTTATATCTGCGGCGTCGTAGAAAACCAAAGATCGTCTTTCTTTTCTTTTATCTCTCTCATTTCTGTTTTCAGAATTTCCTTTACCATCTTTTCTGTGGCTCTTCTTCTCTTTCACATCGTCAGCTCATAGTCCACTCCAGTCAAACAATCACAACAGTTACTCCCAACCACCATCCATACTGACTCCACCGTATACCCAGTGCACATGCCCCCTCCCCCTTCAAAGCCACGTCCACGCTCGGTCAAAGAGAGTGAGACGCGCACGAGAACAACAACAGAAAAAAAAAATTCAGACGAAAAAGGATGGAAAACATACATCGGCACACAATGGTTCTTTCGTTCACGGAGTCCACTGGATGCTATAGTACTGTATCTCCCAATTGGTTAGCCCTACAATCACCCCCGGCTCTTTCCCATCTGTTTGATCCGAGTCTCCATTAGCTTGGTGCTGCTGCTCTGATGGAGGTTGTGGACTGATAGAAGACTGCGCTGAAGTGCGGGCGGTCCGTACGCTCCTCATCTGCTGTACTACAGGTCTCACTTCCGGCACACACGGCATCATACTCCCTCCATTTCCATACATCTCCCTGTAAAATGTCTCCTCTGTCTGTCGACACCCACGACGTGCCAAAAATGCATGCCAGTCTGCAGTGCCAATTCCCTGAACATTTGGGATCAAGTCTTTCCTTCCTAACCAAAAACGAAAAGACACATCCTCCCAATACTCATGCTGGAGCGGATCACGCGGTGGGACTGGCGTCTTTGGTTTTGCATGGGCTGTTCGCCTTCTCTCTTTCTCTTTGTTCTTTGCCTCCGTTCTCTCTTGCCGATGCCTGGCCTGACGAGACGGTGTCAAACCATCAGACGAGACTGCTGGTTCCTCCACTCCCTCACTGATTGGAGGCAGAGGAGACCAATGGCTGTCCGTCTCCTTCTTTTGCCTCACAGCCAGCATTCCCCTTTCATGCTTTTCCTGCCTCTTTCTCTCTTTCTTTTCTTGGCGCTTTTGTTTCTGTCTCTCTGCTTTTCCCGAACTCCCACCCCCAAAGTCATTTCCCTGCCCACCTGTCTCCAAACGATTGAGCTGCGGAGACGGGCTATGTGGTCTTTCAGACTGGTAGTGGATTTGCTCTCTCAATTCCCAACTCCCAACTCCATACAGCGATTCAAACAAGTCTTTTCCCATACCTCCTTCTTCCTTCCCACACCTTTCGATCCGGCACAGCTCTATTGGAGCGGGCTCATTCATTTGACCATCCCCTCCGGCAGGAGCCATCACAGGGGAGCTCTGACTGAAATCAAAAGTCGTCTGAGGCGTCACAAAGAACACGCCCCCATTGGCATTGACAATCCCACTTCCCTCTTCAATGCACTTCCCACGTCCCTCTGCCTTCTTTCTGGGACGACTGACTGAAGTCGAACGTCGTGCTTGGAGTCTTAACGAGTGTAGCTCCCACAGAGCTCAGAGGGACACTCCCCTCTCGCACCCCAGATACCTGCACATCTGTTTGCTGCTGCGACTGATTGGAAACGCCCGACTGCGCACAGCCGTGCGATCTTACGCGAACACCGCCATCACCCAGGGTTCCTTCGACCTAATCCACATCCCCCTCTCTCACACAGAATTCTTTCTCTGGGGTACCTCCCTCCTCTCTGTGTCCCTCGGTCTGGCCTCCTCTGTTGTTGCGAGCGACTAGAAATCTTCGACTGATTACTGCCAAAACCTCGCCTGCTCGCTTCACCCCTCTCTCCACTTCGATTTGCATTTCCATGTGCGCCTGGGGCTTTGCACATACCTTCAGAGAAGACGTCTCTGGGCTGCTGGACTTTCTGTTTCCTCCCTCTCCCTGCTGAACCTTTTGGGCAACCAGCATTACAGTGCTCAGATGATTGCTGAGACTGCGTTTGCTCTACCACTTTTTTTTTCCAGGCTGCCTCTGTCAACCTGCGACTTCTACGAGTTTTCGGTTTGCCCGTATCGGTATGTCAAGTCGCATGTTGGACTGCACTCTGTTTTTCAGAAATCCCAGTTGGTGGAACAGACGGTCCACTGGCTCCTGTGGACTCCAAGAGTCGCTCTGCAATCTCAAACCCTTCCTTCAAGAGGCTCTCACCGTTCGCTTGCACTTCTCCGGATGGAATGTCCTTGAATTTTTGAAGTTCACATACAAGCGAAAGAAAATTTCCGAAACGTTCCCAGATCGACATTACCGACGTGCTACTGAAGACTTCTGAGAACTTTTCATAAGACAAAGCAATGAACTCGTACTTTCTGTTTGTTGTAGTGGTTGCGTGCGTAGTCAGTGCGACCTGTGTGCAGCTGCAAAGAGACCTCACACTGTCAGACAGAGACTGTGTTCACGACCCGAGACGGACGGTCTGCGAACTCCACTGAGGCTGATCGTTTCGTTCTGCTACCACGCTATGGAGTGTGGTGCAGTGGCTAGCTTGTTGTACGGGGCTCATATGGTATAAGAAGTTCTGTCATATAAGGTTCTTACTTCTAGGTACTCCCTTACAGACTTTCATATGAAGGCTTGACTCACTGCTGACTGCATGCATGCGCGTAGCTTAATTGCATAGATGCAAATGCGCTCGAACTGCGCGCATCTCGATATGGCCTGACATGCTGCTTCGCGTACCGTTGCACGGCTGGCTAGCCTCACAACGTTACGCTAGTTTTATGTAACTTTTTAACATTAAATAATAAGATAGTGGCAAATTAAGTTAAAAAAATAACCTTAAGCAGCTAGCTGAACCTAGCTGTATGCCAGTGCGGATGCACAGATTCCTAGAGGGATGGAGACTACTAAACCATAATAATGCAGTCACCAGGAATTCGGTAGAACCCTAGGTAGAACCGCGGAGGGAGGCAAAAAAATGAGCATATCTTGAAGTAACTGGCAGGTTGAGAGAAAGAGAGCAAGACGGATAGTGGAAGGGGGGGGGAAGAGAGACGACGGGAGAGAGCTAGGGAGAGATTCAGACAGAGAGAGGCAGAGCGAGCCAGAGGGAGCGAGAAAGTGAGAGCGAGAGAGAGAGAGAGAGCGAGAGAGAGAGAGAGAGAGAGAGAGAGAGAGAGAAGAGAGAAAGAGAGACAGAGAGACAAAGAGAAACAGAGGGAAACGAAAAAGAGCGCAAGCATGAAAGTGAAAGAGAGGAGAGAGACAGGCAGAGCAATCGAGCAAGCAAGCAAGCCAGCAAGCACGTGTGTGTGTGTGTGTGTGTGTGTGTGCGAGAGAGAGACAGAAAGAAGCAACACGGAGAAATAGAGACTCTAGAGAGAGAGAAAAGAGCGCGAGGGGGATCCAGAACGCGAACATTCTTCGACAGGTAACACATTGACGTACGCACGCGGACAAACAAAAAACCTGCATAGATTTGTGTGTGAACGGGTAGTTTTGGGGTGCAGAGAGGCAGGCACATCATCGCACACACAAGCCGCACACGCTGCACGCGGAGCGAGCGTGCGAGAGTGAGAAGGAGAGGAGAGAGGAAGAGAGGCGAAGAGGGAGAGGGCGAAGAGGGAGAAGGAGAGGTACGGAGTTCAAGCGAGGCAGACAAACAGACTATATCGTCTTTTCTTCACTTCACTTTTTCCGAATCCACAGACAGACAGACAGACAGACAGACAGACGGACAGACGGGAGAGAGAAGAAGACAGAAAAGCAGACAGAAAGAGCCATATAGACAGAGCTGTTCAGGCAGCAGTCAGGAAAGCCAAATAGGACAACAAACAGGAAGATGCAAGCACGCTGAAACGGACAGCGGGGGGAGACAGAAGAGCCCCTCGGCAAGGTAGTTCACCAATAGATTTTCAGGTCGAGATCAGAGGAGAGAGAAGAGAAACAGGGCAGAGGGAAGCTGGGAGGGGGAGGGGGCAGTTGATAAGGTACGAACAAAATAAGGCATGTCCCCTACCCCCCCTGAAGCTCTAAATTCATTCAACACGCTTGACCTCTTTTGAGCCTGTTCACTATTGTCATGCAGTGTCTCTCCCCTCCCTGCATCCAACGAGCAGCCGAGGCCGAAACCCCAACCAGCCGCAATGGAATGAAGGTAAAAGAGTCCGCCCCTAGGTCAACAAGCCACCAGAAGGAATTGTACCCACGAAAACCCCAAAGCCCAGCACCCAACCAGCACAAAAGCAGACCGAAACCCGCTGCACTGATCAGACTGCCGAAACGGAATGGGATCAACATGGTTTCTTTCTTCGTCTTCGTCTGTGTCTCTTGTGGGGATCTTCGCCAGAGAGAATTGCCGTGGGTCGCAGGGTGTCTTCCATTTCCCTCCTGCTTCTGGGTCGTCACATTTACTGCTCCTTGGCGGGCTTGGCCTGCTTGAGACCTCCCCTGATGAGACCAGTACGACGGGCAGCGATGAGACCGACCTGAAAACAGAGGACAGAAAAGGAAATCAGAAAAATGAGGTTCTTCCACTGACACCAATGAAAAAAAATCCTGCCTATAAAAATTGTCTCCAAATTCTTCCATCCAACCACCCTCCCCCCTCCCCTCCCACGCACCTTCTGCCCAGAGGGAGCGTGGCGTGCGACGGTGGTGGGGTGCCCAACGTGCTGATGGTTACCACCTCCGTGGGGATGCTCGACAGGGTTCATTGCCACACCTCTGACTCTAGGCCAGCAGTTCCTCTTCACCTTGAACTTGTGGTAGTTGTTTCCGGCCTTCAGCACGGGCTTGTCGATACGTCCACCACCAGCAACGATGCCGACGATGGCACGGCAGCTGCAACAAACATATTGATTGAACACACAGAGTGAGCTTTGAAAAGGCAATAAATAGGAGACGCCAAAAGCATGCGACTGTCGAGCAGGTTTTTGCCTTCTGGTGTCGTCTGCCCTCCTCCCTCATCTTCGGAGAGCTCGTACAGGTCTTTCCTCTTCCCTTTTCCACCCTCCCTTCAATAAAGGACTATGTCGATGGGTCTCCATCTGCGAAAGGACCCCACGTCTAAGCTGACACCGCAATGCACCTGCACCCCACCCCCCTCTGAAAGACCTCACCCTATCTCCCAACCTCCCCTTCTAACTTACGTGGACATGACGGTCTTTCTGTTGCCAGAAGGCAGACGGAGTCTGGTCTTCTTGCCGTCCTCGGAGTGGCCGACAATGATGGCGTAGGTGCCGGAAGCTTTGGCGAGCTTGCCGCGGTCTCCAGACTTCTCCTCGATGGAGGAGATGGTGGTTCCCTCGGGCATCTTGCCGATGGGCATCACATTGCCGACAGCGAGCTGGGCTGCATACGGTGGAATGGGGGAATTGAAGAACAGTGAAGAAAGATCAGAAAAGCGTGACTTGTGAAGGTAGGAAACGGCGGGAATGAAGTAACTTACCAGCCTTGCCGCAGTAGACGTACTGTCCAGTGTAGACACCCTCGACGGCCACGAAGAGCTCCTTATCGAGGCCGTACTTGTAAGGGTTGCGGAAGACAACCTCAGCGAGAGGGGCACCACGACCGGGGTCGTGCATGACCTTCTTCACCAGGCCCTTGATGTACCCCTGCCTCTCTGCATAGTCGAGACCGCGGATCTTCGCGGGTCCCTTGCGGTGGGTGGTCACGGACTTGAAGACCGATCCCTTACCCTTTCTCTGGCCTCTAATGACGCGTCCCATCTTCCCCTGGTGTCTCTCAATGGCCCACTGCGACGTTTAAGAAAGGTCCTTTTCAAGGATCGAGCGGTTTCTGATCAAATGCTTGTGTGTTGTTTTAAGCGAATGTTCGCACGAAGTTTGCTTGAGGGGCTATACTGTGAATTGACGTGTGGGCCGGAGTTCCGGGGCCGACCACGTGCACGCGAACAGTGCACGCGAATTCAGACGCGCCCGGCGCGCGCGGCATGCAGTCTGGTAGTCTGACAACGCACTGATGCACTGAGTCGATCGTCCAGTGACCGAGTGTTGCAGAAGCGATTCAACAGGTCGCCTTGACAACAATCGGTCATGGGTGCTCTTCAGCACTTCCTCAACATACACAACCTTCACTCTGGGTGGCGGCTCCACGGAAAGCGTCTTCTCGTCATTGGACGATTGCCCGGTCCCCATCTCTATCCGTGAGACGGCGTCAGCTTTCCTTGGCTCGATCTCACATGTTTTTTCTATGGTGTGCATCACAGCGTCAAGCCGACACAAACGGGCGTAGACGGTGTTCAGAGCAGGCAACCGACGTGATCCATTTGTAAGCGGGTCCTTCATGAGTGGACGCCCACAGAAGAAGCCCCTCCTAATCATTTGAAAGCGAAGTATGGAGTCAGGGCGTGTTGCGCAACACGAGCAGCCGGACGGGGAGGATGGCGACGAAGACCAATTTGCAAACTTCTACAAAATAAAGAATCCCCACCCATCAAAATCCACTAGTAACAAAAGAGCAGTTCATGAGAAGCACGTAGACGTCCTTCGCTTGCCTCTCGGGTGGGTGGCAGAGCCCCACATTGTGGTCTCAATGACGGGAAAGCTCGGGAGGGCGATGGGGGTGAGGGACTGTACGGCGAATGAGATTGAGAAGCTGAAGAAACAACAGTCAGTCAAGGATGCAAGAAACTTTCAGCTTGACAGAAAAGATGTACACATTCTTCGCTCAATTCTCCCTCACAATACATCTCATCTTCTTGCAGGGAAGGAGCTGAGAAGCGAGCGGATGTGATGCGAGAGAAAATGGCGTCGGAGCAGGAAGCTGTCGACACAACCATGGCGGAAGCGAGGCAGGCAGTGACCGCGTGAGTCGATTAGAGAATCAAAAGAGTCCTTCGTCTCCCTTGATCGATCGGGAAAGAATTCAAGAACACCCGTTGAATAAGGGTGTCTGTTACTGGACTCTCCCTTTGAGAGCCAGCATTGAATCGCGAATGGAAGGGGAAGCCAGCAGCCAGAGGCGAGTCAGACTGATCGCAGTGAGATTTTGGATTCGTTTTCCTGCTGTGTCACTACTCCTGGTTTTCTTTGTGAGCCCTTCACGAAGCGTCTTTTCAGTGAATGTCGGTCTTCCTGCCAATCTGACTGCCCTCGTTCTCTTCTTGTGTTCAATTATGGCTCTGCAACCCCGTTCCCCCTTTCCCTTTGCCCCTCTGCAGTAAGATGGACAGAAAGATGTCGGACATCTCTCTGGACTCCGATGCTGCGAGGGAACATTTGACGCTGTTCAACAAATACGGAACGGACGATCCGGAAGAAATCTCCAAAAAAATCACAGCCAGACAACAGAAGGCAGACGCGAAAGTGAAGGTGGGCCGACATAAAAAGGGAGTGGAGTCAATTGGCCGTCTGTGTCTCTCTGCTTGCTTGTATGCATGCATGATAGATGAAATGGGCTGTCTCCCCAGTAGAGCTGAAGAAAGAGGATTCTTTGTAGATGCGTTTGAAAAAAATCGCACGGACAATAAAGAAAAAGGGTATCATCCATCTCTTCTGTTCTCTCATCTTCCCTCACACGTAGCTCTCTGCGCACGCGTCGCTTCCTTCAGCGCTCTTCGCTCCCTGCTTCCTGGTCATGTGCAGGCAATCAGCGACAAGATCCGAGATCTGGAGGACATGGCACCTAAATGGTGTGTGTGGGAGACGAAGAGGATAGACGGAGACGCCGAATTGGAGAGACAGACGCTTGCAGATCTCGTGGGTGCAGAGGCTGAGGACGCCAACCTTGCAGAGAGAAACAAGGAGGAGGGGAAGGCAGTGAAGAGAAAAAAGCCCCCTCCGAAAAAGGGAGGCAAAAAGGGAGAGGGGGGGAGTGATTCTGATGAGTCGGATTCCGACTCGGACGTTTCCTTTCGGGTCGAATCTGACGAAGAAGACGAGGATGAAGATGAGGAAGACGAAGAGGAGGAAGAGGAGGGAGGAAAAAAGAAGAAAAAGAAAAAGAACGATGGGGAAGCCGGTGGAGGTGACGGGGGAAGCGACGACGAGGATGGTTCGGACGAGGAGGATGAAGATGGAGAGGGCAAAGAAGGAAAGAAAAAAAAGAAAAAAGGCAAAGAAGATCAATTCCACGGAGTCCCTTTGAGGCCCAAACCCCGGCTTTTTGTTGCTAAGCTGGTCTGTCCATTTGCGTTCCTGCTTGTATGCCTGCCCGTTGCACCTGTCCAGTGTCCTTGTTGGTATTCCTTTTATGCGTCCGTCCGTTCGTGTATCTCCTCGTTTGTTCTCGCGTCTTTTTACTAAATCAGGGTCTCATATGAGTGCAGGCACAAACTCCCTTTTCCGCATATGGGCTGTGGATTGAGGTTCGCACTCGAAGTCCTTCTACCAGTGTCTCTTTGGACGCGCAAGTGCTTGGAGGATTCGCTGTCTCTGCTGCCTTTTTCTTTCTTCTCTTTCACGATCCCTCTCTTTCTCCCTTCGTTCCGCTCAGTGTCCGGTGAAAGTCTTCTTTTCTTCTTGGCTGCCCATCTCTCGATCTGATGATTGAATTGTCGATTCATTTGAAATGTGGTACGTCATGTTCTCTTCTGTCGTGTGCAGCTGGAGCCCCCACCTCCTCTGAACAAAGTTTCGGCATCCGCAGAGGAGATGGAAGAGATCTTCCGTAAGTCCCCCCTTACTTTGCCCCTTTTCTCCCCCTTCCACCTTCCCCTTTTTTTGACACAAGCTGTCTTGTTCTTCCTTCTCTTGTTTTCCCTCCTTGCTTGTCTCTTTCATGCTTTCCATCGTTCCTTCCCTCTCTTTTTCTTTTGTTTTTACTTCCTACCCCCCTCCCTCCCCTCCCCTTTTTTCTTTCTTGCTTCATGCATTTGCTTCTCCCTCCCTCGCTCTCTCTATGTGTATGCGTATGTGTGCGTGTCTGTGCAGCTGCGTTTCTGAGTGAATGCAATCGCGTGCGAATGAACGTCGGCCGCGCTCTGGACAGGCAGCAGAGGTCCACAATAGACGGGGCTGCACTCCCTCCGGCTGGGGTCTTCAAGGCGGTGCAGAAGTCGACCTGATTCGGGGACTCGCACTTCGTCTTCCAAATCACGTCAGTCAGTCGGCCTGTCTGGCTGTCAGTCAGTGAGTCTGTATAGCCTGTCAGTCAGTCAATCGAAAAGCGTTTCATGTCATGTTTCTCCAGCTCAAGACTGTAGGGTGAAAACGGAAGTTTTGTTTAGTTTTGTTTTTTGTTTATTGCGGGAGTCTGTACGTCCGCCAGAAGACCAAGAAAACACTGACGCACGCACCCGCTGGTTTTCATCGGAACTCCACAGAGGTGGACCGACAGATTTTGGAGGCCGTGGGTTGGTTTGATATCTGAATATTCAGACCATGTCTGCAGAGACGATTCTGACATTGGTGCAATGGAGGTGTTCGCTTTTTTTCATAGTACGGCAGACTCCCCAATTCGCTCTCATTATAAGATGAGCGGTGGAAGTGCACGTTTCTGCCACCTTATCTATCTTCATCTCTCTCTCCGTCCACCTGGGTGCTTATTGCATTGCATTTTCCTGTGCTGATGTGCGAATGTGTCACTCACAATGTGCAGAGATTTTCAACGTCAAGGGAATTTGTTTGAGGCCATTGAGAAGCTTCGAACGCTGGAGGGAGACGAAGCAACACCCGAATTTTCCGATGCCCTTCTCGCAGACAGTCTGAAGAGAGTCACAGGCTCCCGTTCCATTTTTCTGCTTTCTCTCTCTCTCTCTCTCTCTCTCCCCGTCTCTCTCTCTCTCTCTCTCTCTCTCTCTCTTTCTTTCTCTCTCTCTCTCTCTCTCTCTCTCTGTCTCTCTCCGTCTCTCTCTCTCTCTCTCTCTCTCTCTCTCTCTCTCTCTCTCT
>JAHBMJ010000862.1:6194-32985 GCA_018398765.1 Chromera velia | reverse complement strand
GGGGGGGGGGGGGGGAAAGAATGATACAGATCGATGACTTCACTCCCCCTCCTTTTCTTGCAGGAAGTGCTTTCCCAAGGGTGACCTGGGCTGAGATTTTGTTATCTCCTCCTTTTGAGGAGGCGCCTCGGTTCTTCCCCAAACAGTCAGTCAGGGATCCCTGTGTTTTGTCCTTCCTTCTGCTTCGTTGACTCCAGCAGGAGCAGCTTTCTTCTGGTTGTCTTAGAAAACTCACGGACCTTTTTTGCTACTCCTTCGCTTCATCTCTTTTTCTCTCTTTTTGTTTCCGTGCAGCTCGTTTGGGAGGTTTGTATCCACGGAGCTGGTGAATTGCTACGTGGAGAAGAACCACTCCCTCTGGAAACCCGACCAGACACTCAGGTGAGATGCATCAAGTCGGATGCAACGGGGTCGAGGGAGGACGGGGGGCTGCAGGGTTTGAAGAAGAAAATGGAGGGAGGGAACGTGTGGTCCTTTGGCTGAGGTAGGGAGGAAGGGAGAGAGAGAGATAGGGAGGAAAGAAGTGGACTAGGAGTAAAGAAGTATCAGCAGAGCTCTCTCTCTCATTGACGCACTCTTTCTCGCCTCAAATTTCCTCTCTATCTCCCTGTGCGTGCGTGTGTGTGTGTGTGTGTGTGTGTGTGTTGTGTGTGTGTGTGTGTGTGTGTGTGTGCGTGTGTGCGTGTGTGCAGGTGGCTTCACTCTTGTGCAGCCACGTTGTCTCATCGAATGGCAAAGGACAGCAGTGATGGTCAGTCAATCACTAGTGAAAGCTGTGGGGTGTAGG
This sequence comes from Chromera velia, assembly GCA_018398765.1. Taxonomy (NCBI): domain Eukaryota; family Chromeraceae; genus Chromera; species Chromera velia. Next base: position 32,198 of record JAHBMJ010000862.1, on the reverse strand, counting down.
TGTGTGGGAGTAAGCCTGGGTGCTCAACATTCCCTTTTCTGTCGGTGCATGTCGGTGTTCCCTCTCCCTCCCTCTCTCTTTCTCTCTCCCTCTTTCTCTTCTTCTCTCCCTCTCTGTCTGTGTTTTTGTGTGTGTGTGTGCGCGCGTGTTCGTATGCGTATGGGTGTGCATGCGTGTGTGCATGTGTGTGTGTGTGTGTGTGTGTGTGTGTGTGTGTGCCTGTTTGTGTGACTGTTCCAACACCTTTTGCAGTCAGGATGCTCGATCTGTTTCGGTCAAAGTGGGCCGCTGCCTCTCCCTCACTCCCCCTGTCGGCCTACTGCGATGACGCGGCGGCAGCGAGACGGTCCGAGTTTGCCGTCTCCTACGAGCCCCCCGCGTGGGTCCTCCGGCAGGAGACCGTGATGAGGGAACTCCTCGTGGGACAGTGGCAAGCTGCAGGAGGGGGGGCAGGGGGTGGAGGGCCTGGCGGAAGTGGGTGGGTTTCCTTGGACTCTTCTCCCCTGGTTGCGTTTATTCAGACGCTTGCTCCTTGGGCAGAAATCGATCGGACAGGTCAGTCTGAGACACACTCATGCACCCTCTGTCTGTCTTGTCGTCTGTCCGGATTATAAAATAACTGAAAACAACAGAGACACGGCGAAAAAAACGACTGTGCGTCATCTCCCACTTCTAGTTCTCCTCTGATGGGGCTCTTTCTCGAGAACCAAGGAGCAGCTGATCATTTGCAAAGGAATTCGTCCCATAGCCCTGCAGCGCACATGTGAAGAGTTTTCGTGCATTTCTTCTTCAACAAACTTATTGCACTTGACGCTGCAGGCGCGAGGGCCCAACCGATAGTCCTTCAGGAGGTTCTTGGTCGCTTCACTGATCGGATTCTCGCAGCGCTCGCGGGAGGAACTGCGGAAGCAAGGGCAGGGCAACAAGGGGAAGCTGCACAGGATGAAGGAGAGGCAGGCGAAGGAACGGGGGGTGGACAAAGGGAAGAAGAAGAGGGAGGATAAATTCTGAATAGCTTAAAGGGATCCATTTATGTTTGTGTAAAGTGTGGAACAATGTCAGTTACTGTAAGTGGTAGTCAGTGTGTGCACTAGTCACTAGATATTGTAAGCAGCAAAAAAAAAGTTTAAAAAATACGAAGAAGGAAATAAATTTTGTCTATCTAATTTAAAAAAAAATGAAAGTTGTTCTACATATTAAAGTATATTCATAGTAAGTATGAATAATTTAACTAGTAATTTAATTGATTTGGCAGATTTAAAAAATATAAAAAATTAAATTCTTATTATCATTGAGCCTCGATCCCTGGGGAGGGGGGGAAATTTAGATATTGTGATGGAATTTTAATATACATAAGATTAGATATGATAGGATTTTATGTTCCGGGAATTCCCGCTATCCACTGCAATCTAGTTGATATACAGGGTGTCAGTTGTTCGGAACTTGTTCCGCCTGCGTGGACGGTGAGGGGCTGGGCCGCGGGGTGATCTACTTGGTGAGCCGCGCGGCGCGCCCGGCCCGCTTGCATACAAATTCGATTCTTCACCACGCGCGCATTCGGATACGCATTCAGCGTACCGCTTCATTCAGATTGATTCAGGCTGACTTCATGCGTTTGGTTGATCTAGCCGGATGTTGGTTGTCCTCCAGATTCACAGACTTCCCATAAAGAGCTCTGAAGGAAGAACACCGCTACGCTCACTGCTCCAATTATTACTGCGGTTAACAGGAAGGCTCTTCTCTTAAACTTATCTTCATCTGCTGATTTGATTCTTCAAGTATGTTGTTTAGTAACGTATCTTCTTCCTCAGTCACTCATTTGCGATTTACTGATGATGACCCTCCACAGCGTCATCAGATCGCCGATGGCTACGCATACCTGAAGCTCATCAAGATGTGGGCGGAAGGTTATGCGACCCTGACTGGTCTGGAGAAGCTGTACAAGGTCTTACATATTTCTTTTTTTGCTGCTGGAGACGATGCTCTCCATGGTCGGATCTGTATGAAGTTAGCGTCGTCGCCTGGCGTCGCCACGGAGCTTCTGATCCATCCTTGTCCTCGAGTGCAGTCGCGCCGCCATCGGAATCGGAAATTGCATGCGCATGGAATTATTGATACATGCAGAAAAAATAAAATTCAATCGAGACTGCAAAATGCAATACAAACAAGGACTACATGCTTTCCAGACAAACGGATCAAACACCGAAGAGAGGAGAAGGACAGACTGCCTAGAGTGATAATGTATCCATGTATGATATACCGAGTGAACCTGATGGATCAAATGAACTACATGGATAGTGTAGGTGTCCTGTTTCGTGTCTAGTGATCGTAGGCATATTCAAGGGTGGATCTATCGCTGAGTAGAAGTCTGTATGTCCATCCATCTTTCCATCCTTCAAGTAGGCAGATTTCCCTAGGACTTCTTAGTGGGCTCCCAGCGGGCTTACGAACCGACGGATTGGACGATCTCGAAGAGGAGAGAGGAGGAAAGAAATCAGTTTTCCCGAGCCTGTCTGCAGAATAGGAATAGACGTATGAAAAATGGAGGATGGACTACCTGGTAAAAAAGGACGGGTCGGCAGCATACCACGCAATACCCATAGCAAAAGGGAAAGCTTTATAGGAGGTGGACCAGCTCAAAGTGGTGATCAAAGGAACCCATGACGAGAGAGTGGCAGTTGAAGCGGTTATGCAGATGTACTATGACGGCAAGATTCTCAATCAGAACAACAATGCGGACCCAAAAGCATACAAAGATAAGGTGTGGAAGGCAATCAAAGATAAGAGACAGGTGGCTCAGCACATTCAACAGAAAAAAGTCAGAAGATCGTGAGGGAATCTAGGCAGTGTGGCAGGGAAAGCAGTATGGATAACCCAACCCCGAAGGCTTTTTGCCACAGCCCAAGAACTGATGACCCTCACAGGCAGATGTAGCATGACCCTCAGCAGCGAAGAGGCAGCACGCTATGTGCAAGACGGACTCCCTCAACTGCTTGCGTCCACCCTCCGTAACGGGATGAAGGCGGACTATAATAAGTATGAGGAGTTAATCAAGGCCATTAGGGAGGAGATTGATGAGTATGGAGAAGACTCCTTTGCAAGGTGGGAATCAGAGGGGGAGAGGACAGAATGAGAGACTTACCTACAGCAACAGAAAAGAGTCAGAGAGAAGGGGGAAGTCGGAGTAAGAGCAGATGACGATGAGCCAGCACTGATCTGGCAGATGGTGCGAGACTCTCACAAACAGAGCAATGCCATGCTCACTCAGACCCTTTCGACCTTCACTCACCCGCAGAACCCTGCATGAATCCAGCATTCCCAAACAGCAGCACAGCAGCCCATGGGTTGGACTTAAGCAAACTATGTCGGAGGGGTTGGGGTCCCTCCTAGGGGCTAACCAGGCTACCATCAACAACCAGAAAGACGTAATTGGCCAGGGGTGGGAGGACAGATAAATAGAGAGCCAGGGCAATGGAGAGAGGACAGGAGGCCAAACTTCCAACCGCCACCACAGGATGGAGGGTGCTTAGGGTACTTAGGATACAGTTATTGGACAAGGGGTCTGCACGACTGTTGGGCCCGCAATCACATCTGCCCTCGGTGTGGTATGAAAGGGCACTTTGCCAAATACTGCCCCGAATTTCCCATGCAGCCGCAGCCGCAACATTCCCAAATAAATCTGCCTCCTCCATCACCGTGATGACCGCCACCGAATTGATATACACAATAGACATCTATCCTACAGACCCATGCTGACAGACCCAAAAACGGAGGACTTCCAGGCAAGTCAACTGCGCTTTACACTCGGCCTCAAACGACTCTCCCGAAGACTACGACCCAAGGAAGCAGCGGAGAGAGGGAGGGAGGTCAGTCTACATTGCCTCCTCTCCCAAACTGTTCCCTCTCAGACTGCAACCAATTGGGTCAACAATGTGATGGACTGAGTCTCGTTTCCTCTTCCCTGATGTCTCTGTCTGCAGATCTGTTCCTCGAGTCCTGGATGATGACTGTGAACGATCGGATGAGCTCGTGACAGGATAGAGAGAGGGGCAAAAGGAACGTTAACCTTCGGTGGCATCCAGATACGTGTGCAAGTCACACCGTCTGGTGCAGAGACACCATGGACCAAGACCAAATTTTGTGGGAGGTACCTGTTGAGGTGACGATGGGCATTACAGATCAAGGGGCCCCGGGGTTCAAGATCGGTTCATACGGCGCAGTCAGGGTAACGGGGTTGGATGCAGTGACTAAGCAAGTGGTGGACATCAATTTGATTGGATACATCACAAAACCCGGAGTGCACACCAAGCATCTGGCCAGACGGAGAGGGACGGTGATAGATGACGGAATAGATGAGAGTAAGGGAGGGGAAAATTATGTCATAGTCATGGACACAGAAGAGAGGCTCACCAGGTTAGTCATTACCCATCCTGAGGGGGAAAGGGAGTCTAACCTATCCTTCTTCGTTTTGCTTCCCATGACACAACCACCCAATAAGGAGATGCCACCTCTAGAGGCTCACGCCTTCATCCGAAAACAGTTTAGAGTGGGGGAGATGAGAAAGAGAGAGGAAAAGAAAATGATCACTGAGAAGGAAGAATTGGGGGCATGGCATGCGAGGTTCCTCCACTGCAACATCAACCAACCAGCAGCAACACTCAGAGAGAGGGGAGTAGGAGTCAGCGAGCAGACAAGGAGATAAGTGTGGGAGGACTGTAAGGTGTGCGAGATGAGAAATACAGTGAACAGGAGTCCTCGCCCCGTGACAGACAGGAGAGAGAGAGAGGCAAAGAATTATGGGAAGGTGATTTATGGTGACATTGGGTTCTTGGAAGAGTACCCGTTCTCAGTTATTATGGAGCTGCACACTCGAGAGATTGATGTGATGTCTCTCAATGCGAAGAGAGATGTCCCCGATCACTACGTTCGGTTCCTAACAGACAACAGAAGTCTCCTTCCCCAGCCATACAGATAGCCAGGCATCTACAGATCAGACAACGAAGCAGTGATGAAAAGAAAGAGGATGAGAGAGGTGTTGCCGATGACATACTTCGAAAAAAGCGCAGCATACAAATCAGAGTCACAAAGGGCAGCAGAGAATGCGATTCGGATGGTGCGAAGACTGGCAGAGATAATGTTGAGGGTAAAAGGATGGCCGAAGGCGGTTTTGCTGGAGATTTTGAAGGGGTTGGTGCAAACGTACATGGCACTGTATACGCACAAGCTAAGGACCAACCCTTACAACAAGAAGCACGGCAGGCAGCCCGATTTGTCCTTCATGTGTGGAGATCAGGTCACCTTCTGTCCCCACGGTGACCGCCCAAAGACCACCCAGAAAAGAATCGAGCTGCAAGGGAAGAAGGGATGGTATATCTCCAAAGAGGCAGGAGCAACAGTCAAAGTGATGGAGAAGAAGGAAGAGGGAGAGAATGAATTCCTCTTTCACCTTATCCATAAAATTGATGTGCTTTAGGCAAGGAAAAGGGTGCTGTTCGAATGGGGGTTCAAAAGGAGGGAAGCTGCCAGTCAGTCCCTTCTAGACGGATGACTTTCAGCTAAGCAAGAGACACTGTCAGTCCCAGAGGCCGTGGAGGGGGTGTGGATTCTTCCCCAACCGGGAGCAGGTGAAGAGACACTGAAAAATCTGGCTAGCTACTGGTCATAATGCACTCATCCGGAGGTCTTTCACTGTCATACGGAAGGATTATCATCTAGAATGTTTGCTATTCTGCCATTTGAATCTATTTATCTGCTGTTTCTAGATCGATTTCTCTGCACTTGCAATTATTTGTCTCGTACGCCTGCATATATTTAATTCTGCGTTTAGCGCTCGGAATGCGTGCTTCAGACCTTTAGATCGATTGAGGCGGCGAGATACCTAAGAATTCGAGCTGCCAAGGCCGAACTTCGCACAGACCTCCTATCCCGGCGACTCATCGATTCTCCTAGCCAGCTTCCTTATTTTTCTAGCCTTCAATCCTTCATAGTGTCACACACTACAGAATCTCTGTTTTCCATCCTGAGGTCATCCAGAGCTGCAATTATGCTTCTCTATTGTTAGACGGCTGCTATCTTTTTTTTTATACCCTCAGGCTTTCACCAGACACTCTGAGCCACCGAACTCTCTGAGCAAGAGCAGTCAGAGCTGATGGAATACCGTTTGAGTCTTCTTGCCTTCACTCATCCCCAGAATCTCTGTGTCCTTACTCATGGAGTACAGACAGAGCTGTCAATGCTTGAAAGTGCTGGGTGAGTGACTGGAGTGCCGCGCCGAAGGCTTGATTGATACCGATACTCGCGCAAACCCCCTTACTCGATATTCTGGCACTCACTTCCTCTCTGAGGCTCTCTCTCTCTCTCTCTCTCTCTCTCTCTCTATCTCTCTCTCTCTCTCTCTCAGAACTTAACAAGCAACTACATTTTGTATGTAGGAGTGGACATCGTTGGGAATGTTAGGCTGATCATCAGTGCAGTCGTAGGGTGGGTCCCTTCGTACCCTTTTTCATCTCCGCCACCTGGCCTGTAAACACGGAGTCCCTGTTCTCGCACTATCGGTCTACTGCATTTCAGTCTATTTAGACCCCTTTTCTCTTCCCCTCTCCCTCGTTTGCAACTCAGTTTCGCTTGCCAAGCTGTCCTGTGTCCACTACTACCGTCCTCTTACTCACTGCTCTGCATGAAGTCCATGTGAGTCCAGGTCACCGGTACCGCTTTTCTTTTACTTCTAGTGCAAGGTTCCTCCATGGTTCCTCCATACAGGGAACGGCCGGCCAGCTCTGCTCACTCCTACCTAATTGCTTCCTATGGAGAGGCTCGTGTCTGTGGGGCCTCTTGCTCCTTTTCTCTTTCACTCCCAACTGTCCAGCTCATATAATACCGCGTATTGGTTCACATTCGCTCTTTCTTAAATGCATGCAGGCGTACAAAACAAATAAATTAAATTGCAGGTGCAGAGAAATCGATCCAAAAACAACAGATGAATAGATTCAAATGGCAGAATAGCAAACGTTCTAGATGACAGTCCTTCCGTATAACAGTGAAAGACCTCCGGATGAGTGCATTATAACTAGTAGCTAGCCAGATTTTTCACGGGTGCTCCCAGGCGGGCTACCTAAGAATTTGAGCTGCCAAGGCCAAACTTCACACAGAGACACATAAAGTATAAGAGGGAGAAAAGGGGCACAACCAACAGAAGCAGACGAAGACGATGGAGGGAAGATAAGAGGATCGGTACTTGCAGATGAGTCAGAGAGAAATCGAAGAAATGAAGGGTAAGGTAGTGGAGGCCGAGCATGAACAAGAGCTAAAGGAATTTCCAGTAAAGTCTAAGGAGGAGTCAGAGGTGCGGATTGAAGGGTCCGACATAGACTCAGAGCATGACCTGCCAGCGCTGCAGCCCGAAAGTGATGATGACTTGAATTTAGACACAGATGAGGACGAGAGAGAATTTCTGGCGGTTCACAGACTGAGACAAGCAGCAGTTTAACAGCAGCAGCAACAGCAGGCCCAGGGGCAGAATCAGGCAGGGCAGGCATAACCGCAACAGCCTAGGCAACAGCAACAGCAGCAACAGTAGTAGCAGGCCTTGCCTGCACAAGGGTCTGCACAGGGGAGGGCGTCAGCTAAGCAGCAACCTCGCAACAGCGTGGGGAGTTGTCCGTAGTCTCCTCCCGCAAGTCCGAACCCAGGCTCAAGCGCCTCCATTACAGGGTCAGTAGTAGCCCCCAAAAAGAATCTGAGACAGCCTAGTACGGCGCAAAGGGTGACGACGAGGAACCAACAGAAGAAGAGAAGCTAGAAGAGAAGCACTGTGGCAGCAGCAGCAGTGGAAGGAGACAAAGGGGGAGACCAGGGGGAAGTGTTAGCGACCAACTTCAGGGGAGGAGTGACACTGAGACCGCCTACAAATGAAGAGGTGAGATTGGGGATGGTTGACAGGGCAGGGTTGGAGGAGTATGTCGGACTCTTCGACAATGAGATCCTGGAGGAAGAGGTGACAAGGGCAGAGGTGGCTTTGGTGGTGAACATAGGAGAGAGAATATGCATCAAGCCCCATGAGAGCCCGAAAAGAATAAAGGGAAGGCCCGATTCTTCATCAAAGGGGGAGGAGACAAGCGCAGGTATGACACCTATGCAGGGGTTCCCAGTCTGTATGCTATGCTCACGGCGTTCATCTACATGTTGATCATTGGAGCAGTGATTTTCTCAGCAGACGTTGAGAAGGCCTTCCAGTAGATTAATGACATCCACAGGTATGACAAAGGAGCGCTGGGGGTCCGCATCCCAGCAGGCCTGCCCAAGCTTCCAGCTACTAACCTATTCCCCAAGAAATACACAGATGAGAGAAGGTTGTGGTTCAGGAAGAGAGCAGCAGAAATGAGACCCGGCTCTATTCGAGTGCTGAACAAAGCCCACTATGGAGAGAGGAATGCTTCAGATCCAATCTCTTTGTTAACCGTCTGCAGACAGACCTCCAGCAGGTAGGCGACTACACACTTGTAGAAGAGGCAGTGTTGGTATAAAGAGAAGGAGCAGGAAGAGATAGAATGAAAGAAGGGGTGCCGTGTGTCACTGAGAGAAACCCAGCCACCGCTGTGATTTTCTACTATGTTGACGACATTCAAGGAGCAGGAGAGCATGTCGAGTCGGATTTGGAGGAATTAGGGAAAAAAATGAAGATTAGGAAGGTTGGAGTGCTCCGGGAAGCGGAGAGCGACCGATTCACAGGCATCGACATCCAGATGGAGAGGGGGAGGCTGTACTTATCACAGATGAAGTACGTGCAGGAGGTGGATACAGACCGCATTCTCGAGATGGCGGGGGGATTAAGAGCTGCAGTCAATGAGCATGCAATGAGGGAGGTGGAGACGGAGGAGATTGATCCCTCAATCCAGGATGAGGTGGGAGCAGCAAAAGGAATTCTAGGGTGGGGGACAAAGCTCCTATAGAAGAACTGTGTGTTCTACCACAAGCTCTAGCGGCACGTCCAAAACCTCTGCAGACGCATGCTCCGCAATATGGGTTTGGTCCTCGAGAAAGTGAAGAAAGAGAAGCAGAGAATCGAACTGAGGCCTCTGGGGGAAAAGGGGAAGAAAGTGTACATATATACAGATTGTGGGAGGAAGAAGAAAACGAAAATGGTCAGGAAGGGGATGGTGGCGTTTTGGGGAGATGAAACGTGGTCATACAAAGAAGAAGATGAGTGGAACCCAGTCTTTTACAAGACCGAAAAAGAGGTCATGCCAGGACTGTTGCCCAAGTTGGAGAAGGAGGAGAGGTTCATGGATAGTTCATATGCAGGTGAGCTGATCTCTCTAAAATTTAGGGTAAAGGAGATCTGGAGGGTCCTATATCTCATAGACGAACTGACGGGGGCATTCTCCGAGGTTATCGTCTATATTGACTCCGCTGCTCTGCATGTATGTCTGAGGTCAGGCAAAATTACCAAGGAGCCAGAGCTGCAGCTGGAACTCGATTACATCATTTAGACATTCAGAAGGATGGGGGTGAACCCAGAGAACGGAATCGTCTGGATACCGAGAGCACTCAACCGGGCGGATTGGCTCACGAAGCCGATCTGGGGGAAGAAAAAGTAGACGGAAGGAAAGTCTGACAGGACAATGGAACAAAAGAGATGGAAGGTGCTGAAGATGAGTGAGTCAGGACACGATTTCACACACACTGTGACACACAGAGACAAAGAGGCATGGTCAAGGGAAAAGGGGTGAGTCCATCAAAGGAAGAGGGGGAGGGTATGTATGCATGTGAGTGAGAGTGTGCGTTTACGTTGTTCTTTCGATGCGGTTTTGGTATGGGAGCAAGGCAGATCAAATCTCTCTTTCTGCAGATGTACCTATATGATTTCAAGTGCCAATTCTTTCCCGTCTTTTTGTCTGTCTTTCTCATCCTTTCTCTCAGTCTGGAAGGGTCCGTTCTTTTTCCTTTAAGGTTTCCTTCTCGTCCTTGTCTGGGCCCAGAGATCCATTTAGGCATCACCTCATGGCTGCAGAGGGGCTTTAAGGAAGCATGCATGATTGATCAGCTTCTGGAGCTGTTTACTGTCAGGGAAGAACGAGGACAAAGGGTGCATGTCGTAAGGGAAAAGGGCAGAGTAATGAAAAAAAAAAAATACGAAGAGGAAAGAAAAAAAAAAAAAGAAGGAAGAAAAGAAAAAAAAAAAAAACCGTGATAGGAAGGAAGAAAGAAAGAAAAGAGACAAAACAGTGAACAAGAAAGCAGAGAATGAAGAAGCAGAAAAAAAGAGAGAGAGAAAGAGAGAGAGAGAGAGAAAGAGAGAGAGAGAGAGAGAGAGAGAGAGAGAGACGAAACAGTGATGGAGAGAGAAAGGAGGACAGAAGGAAGGAAGACGAACTTCAAGACAGACAGGGGAAAGCAACAGGCTGTTTACGGAACTAAAAGGAAAGAACGAAAGAGGAGAATGAAGTTAGAAAGCCGCAAAAAGCTACAAAGAAATAAAAAAAGAAAGGGGAAAGAAAATGAAGAAAAGGTAAATAAGGTGAAAAATAGAGGGAAAAAGGATCGAAAGGGGCAGAGGGAAGGAAAAAAATATGAAAAGAAGAAAAGGAAAAAACAGAAAAAAAGAGAGAGAAAGAACAGGAAAAGGGAGAAGGGAGGGATTAATGACCAGATCAAGGTAAGGAGGAAGCACCGACAGGTGGGGCGAGGTCCACTCAAGGTCTGAAGGGAGGCAGACCAAACACGTCACAGAGAGGACCAAGTCAAAGTCCTAACAGCCTGGAGGAAGCAGAGTCCATTGCAATGAGAAGGAAGTGACCGACCGCAGTCTCCAAGATAAGAAAAGAAAGAAAAAGAAAGAAAGAAAGAAAAAAAAAAAAAGAAAAAAAAAAAAAGAAAGAAAGAAATAAAGGAAGAGAGAGAGAAAGAAAGAAAGAAAGAAAGGAAGAAAGAAGGAAGCAAGGAGAACGAGAAGCAGAGAAACAGAGAAAGAGCGATCTCGATGCATGTACATGGAAGTGAAGTGGCACTTAGAAGGCAAGATAGAAAGAAAGAACAGTGACTGCGACACTCGTTCCATCGATCGAAGGGAGAGCAGTGGGGAGAAAGTGAGCAAAGGGAAGGTCCCTGGAGCGAAAAATCGATTGATCGAACGAAAAAAAAAAAAAGAAACAATCTGACTGTCTGAACTCTCGTGAAACAAAGGTCCGGCCAACCCGAGGGAGAAGGAGAGAGAAGACAGGAAAGAACACAGAAGAAGAGACCCGAGACAGAGAAGAAGAAAAAAAAGAAAAAAAGAGAAGGAAAGAGAGTTGGAGGAGAAGGAGTCCAAGCGGTGCGCAACGCCGGGACAGACAGAACCTCCAAGAAAAAAGTTATCGAAGTAGGTATTTGACTCAGAAAGAAGAAGACAAACAAACTATTGAGTCCAAAGATGAGGGGATGTGTACGAAGTTAGCATCATCGCCTGGCATCGCCACGGAGCTTCTGATCTATCCTTGTCCCCGAGTGCAGTCGTGCCGCCATCGGAATCAGAAATTGCATGCGCATGGAATTATTGATATATACAAAAAAAAAAAAAATTCAATCGAAACTGTAAAATGCAATACAAACAAGGACTGCATGCTTTCCAGACAAACGGATCAATCACTGAAGAGAGGAGAAGGACAGACTGCCTAGAGTGGCAATGCATCCATGTATGATATACCAAGTGAACCTGACGGATCAAATGAACTACATGGACAGTGCATGTAGGTGTCCTGTTTCGTGTCCAGTGATCGTAGGCATGTTTAAGGGCGGATCTATCGCTGAGTAGAAGTCTGTATGTCCATCCATCTTTCCATCCTTCAAGTAGGCAGATTTCCCTAGGACTTCTTAGTGGATCGAAAAGCTTGCTTCGACGACTGAGGGAGCTGTTCCCCAGACGACCAGTGGAGAGCAAGACGCACCGTTTAAAAAGCGTCTCCAGGACTGGGCTACCAAGTTCTTGTCTGCACTGGCAGGAGAGCAGGCACTTCTCCCGGAAGATGCACAGAAGGAGACGGCCTAGAAAACATTTGAGAACTTTGATGTCCTCGTAAAGGTGCTTCCCGTGGATCTGTCTGTGAGAGAGACTGAGGCGGCCTACACCGAGCTTTAGAAGGACTTGAAGGCCAGATCTATCGCTCCTTCGGACTCAGTCTGGGTAAGTAGATTCAAGTTCTGGGATCTCCATCCTGATGAGACAAAGGCGTTGGCTCGCACGAAGAAGAAGAAGGTGATTGCAGTAGTAGGGACTGAACTGGTGGCTCCAAGGTACTCTTGGGCGTACCAGACTCGTAACCAGAGGGAGATCATTGTGGAGGCACTTCCGACTCTGGACGCGTGCCACACTCGGAATGAGTGGGTGGCGTCGATGAAGATCGGCGTCCTCCGGATCGTCTCTTTGGTCACCAAGAAGGAAATCGAAATCTTTAAGCACCAGAAGTAGTTCCTCTCCCCTGTAGCCGGTGGCACAGCTCCTTCTAGCTCTACCAAGTCACTGGAGTCACTTTTAGACTCTACTAAAACGGATGGAGGGCCAGATTTTGACCGAATGGATCCTCAGCATGCCCGTCATCTTGCTAACATCTCCCAAAACTACAAGATCCAGTACGACAAGTAGAGAACGAAACAGAATGAGAGTGATGGCAACAAGCGAAATAGGGGAGGAAAGAGAGGTCGTTTTAAAGGTGGCCAGCATAGCCAGTCCGTACGTTCTGAGAATAAAGCTCGGAATGCTCCTCCTGCTCCCGTCTCCAGCCAGTTGCCTCTCTCTGATGCTGATATTCAAAAACTGGCCAGAATGATAGTGTAGCTTCAACAGGAGAAAGAAGAGTCTGACGAGAAGAAGAAGACGAGTCAGAAAGCAAGTAGTGAAAGGGTGAGATTTGCTCTCACCTCTTACGATGCGGAAACATATGAAGTGATGCGTAGGGGCGATGTGGATATGGTCTTCCCCGACTCCGATGGTCCGTCTGGCATCTATGATACCTATGGGTACAATCCTTTCTCAGAAGGGAATGTGTTTATATCTGAGTCTTCTCCTCTCTTGCGTGAGTGTGAGGGCGGGGAAGAGAAGAAAGAATCCACAGAAGAAATTGAGCAGGCAGGAAAATTGACTGAGAAGCAAACAGAAAGCTCTTCCTCTTCATCTCCTTCGAATTTTGATAAAGACGCATTTATGGCCCGATTCGCTCAATTCCTCTGAAGAGTCTTTGTATGCCTTCTTCCTTCCTCTGTTGTTCTTCCAGTATTGTGAAGAGCTCATCTTTTGAAAGGCAACAGACAGCCAGACCTAAGAGGCAGGCCGAACAAAGGCAGACTTAAGAGGCAGGCCGGAGACAGACAGTCTTGTGATGCCTAGCCCTCTGACCTTGTTCTTGTGATGCCTAGCCCTCTGTCTCTCTGCTATCCTTTTTTGTGTGCTCTTTGCTCTCTAACATTGGCAGAAATGTGAAAAGAAGGAATGATTTCATTGGCTCAGGTAGTTAGAGCAAACGGCTGTTTTGACTTGGTTTCGATTCCGCTTCTTTCTTTGAGTATCGAAACGAAATTGAGGGGGGGAGTTGATATACAGGGTGTCAGTTGTTCCGCCTGTATGGACGGTGAGGGGCTGGGCCGCGGGGTGATCTACTTGGTGAGCCGCGCGGCATGCCCAGCCCGCTTGTATGCAAATTCGATTCTTCGCTGTGCGCGCATTCGGGTGCGCATTCAGCGTACTACTTCATTCAGATTGATTCAGGCTGACTTCATGCGTTTGGTTGATCTAGCCGGATGTTGGTTGTCCTCCAGATTCACAGACTTCCCATAAAGAGCTCTGAAGGAAAAACACTGCTACGCTCACTACTTTAATTATTACTAATCTGTAGTGATGTGGTAAGACTGGTAAGTATCGCTCTATCTTAACTAAGTAGCTTTACTACTAGTAGTCGATGAAAGCTATCATCATGAAGCTAGGTAGAGCCGCTGCTCTGCCGCAAAGAAGTTTAATAGTCGCTTTTACTATGTTTTTATAGTATGGTGGAACATGCAATGTCCTGCATGATGCCAGTGTCATGAAGGATAGAGGAAACCCTGAAAGGAATAGACGTAAACAAGGCTGCCGGTCTTGATCGCATCGCCCCTGAACATCTCGCTCTTTGCTTCAAACACTCAACCCTTTCTCGCTTTCTCCTCTTTGTCTTCTTTAATTTGTTTCATTCTTTTTCCTTTTGGCCGTGTAGATGGAATGTCCTGAGGATTGATCCTATACCAAAGAGTTCCATGTTCTGTCGTACTCCCAAGCCTTAGGCACCGATTGGCCTAAGAAGTCACAGAATCGTTGAAGGACTTATGTGCAAGACTAACTGGATTCTGTTGCATATAAAAGAGTAGAATAGAATGTTTCTTTCCTGTTTGATTGCTAGTAGTCAGTACTAAGCTAGATTAGGAAGCTAGATAAGCTAAGAGGCTGATGATCGAGTTTAAGTGAGATTACAGATTTCAAAATCACGAATTACAGAATTTGTAATTCGGTCAAAAGTTTAGAATTCTACGTTGTATTCTTAGGTTTTTCAATCCAACATAATCCTTTGATTTTGTTTCTTTAAATGGTTTTCATCGATTTCTGAGATCTTTTCACAAAATTATATTTTCGTCGAATTACAAATATTTTGCAATTCCTAATTTTTGTAATTTGATGCAGATTACACAATTTGTAATTCAATCTGAGTTCTTGATTTACATAATCCATAATTCTGAATTAAATAATCTGCAATTCAGCTTAAATTCCAAAATTACACAATCTATAATTCCGAATTACACAATCTGTAATTCGGCCCAAATTCTCCAAATTACACAATCCGTAATTCCGAATTACACAATCTATAATTCGGCCCAAATTCTCAGATTACACAATCCGTAATTCTGAATTACACAATCTGTAATTCGACCTAGACTCCTAAATTATATAATCTATAATTTTGAATTATACAATCTGTAATTCGGCCTAAACTCCCAGATTACACAATCTGTAATTCCAAATTACACAATCTGTAATTCGACCTAAAGTCTTAGATTACATAATCCGTAATTTTGAATTACACAATCTGTAATTTAGCCTAGAGTCCTAGATTACACAATCCATAATTTTGAATTACATAATCTATAATTCGGCTTAGACTCCCAGATTACACAATCCGTAATTTTGAATTACACAACCTGTAATTCGGCCTAGACTCACGCTTTTCCGGGCCCCTCGCATGTCTATTATTGGTACATTCTTTCTAGGGCCCTACAGGCCGAGGCCCCCGCCTTGCTAGCTCAGGAGTCTGCCATGCCTTAATACTTTCCTATCCTACTATTGCTCCTGACTTCTTTCTGCCCACGCCATCCCCTCCTTACTATCCATCTCTCCAATCACCCTATCCCCACGTCTCCTACTACAACACAACACCTCCTTCTCCTTCCCTTGACTGTACTGAATGGAGGCCCATTCATATTGTTGGTCTCCTGAGTAAGGTTTTTGCTCTTCTTATGGACGTCCGCCTTCGTAAAGAGACAAAGATCGATGAGAGACAGCTAGGTTTCAGGAGGGGCATGGGGACACCGTGACGGGAAGCGTTTGCGTCCCTTTTTTCTCTCATTCTTGAGTTTAAGCACAAAGAGAAGCCCCTCATCACAGCGTTTGTAGACTTCTCCAAAGCTTTTGATACAGTGCTCAGAGAGAAAATGTTAGAAAGACTTAAAGACAAAGGGGTCAGCCAGGTAGATATCCATATGATTCATTCCATATACTGTAATGTCACAGCAAGGGTTGATGGGGGAGACAAGTGCTTATCGGAGGGAGCGGGTGTGAAGCAGGGTGATCCTCTTTCTCCTCTTTTTTTTCTTTTGTTTATAAACAATTTACATAAAGCCCTCAGCTCTGAGAACCAACAGCCGGACGGTAATGAAGGAAGGAGTGTTTTGGAACCCGTTGAGCTTTCCAAAGCTCTGATAGAGAGCATTGGATACGCTGATGACCTTGTGTTGTTTGCCTACAGTGCTACAGACCTGCAGGAGAGACTCCAGCGCCTCAAAGTGTACTGCAATGAGCATGGTCTTACGATAAACTTGAAAAAAACAAAAATTCTTAATTTTTCGACTATCTTCCCCTGATCCTCTCATCGAGCCCGCTTCCCCTTTTATTTTTAATGGAAGGCCAGTTAAGCATGTTGATAAGTACAAATACCTTGGTAATTGGATCTTTGAGGGGGGGGATCTATCTAAAACTGTGAAAGCAAGAATTATATCGGCAAAAAGGGCTCTAAGGGGTGTATTTGGGACTCTTTCTTCAATTGGTTTTGTTTCTCCTTTTTCTTGAATTTAACTGTTCAAAGCCTTTTGGATGCCCGTTGCAAATTTTGAATGTTTGGTTTTGAAGCCCTCCCTCTCAGGCAGTCAGATGTCCAATGTCTTGATGCATTGTAACTCCATTTTGTTTGGTGGTCATTTGGTTTATCTCATATCTCTTTTGTTTCTCCCTCTCTTCACTTTTTTGGTTTGGAACCTTTTAGTTGTCTGCTTTCAAAACAAGTAGCCAGCTTCTTTTAGTCTCTCAAATCTATAGAACGTGCGCTGCCCACGGCTGTATGGGAGGCCTGCATTGCTGGTTCTTGTGCTCCTTTTATCTCCTTCACCAAGCGTCTGGCTAACAGTGGCTGTGCCTCTTGACAGTTCTTTCCTGGCAGACATAGATGAGCCACGCCAAGAAAGGCAAAAAAAGAAAGGAAAATTCAAACGGAAAGAGGCGTGTCACAAGATCGAGACGAATCAATGGCTTGGTGAATTGGCTAAAAGACAGGAAGGCAGTAGGAATAGAGACAGAATCTTCCATCTTCTTGCTGCCCTCACTGAATGTCAAAGAGAAAACCCTTCTAGACAGAGGCTCTCTATGCTCTTTCTTGCATAAAAGAAATGGCAGTCACGTCCATCAAACACAGGAAACGATCTACATATATGCACGCTGTCTCCTTGTCTTCTTAAATCCCCTGCAAACACCCGCCCTCTCCTGACGGATGGTTATGTGCAGCGGGGGGAGCTGGAGAAGACCTGCTCGGCTTGCTCT
The DNA here is from genome assembly GCA_018398765.1 of Chromera velia. Lineage (NCBI taxonomy): Eukaryota > Chromeraceae > Chromera > Chromera velia. Next base: position 15,115 of record JAHBMJ010000862.1, on the reverse strand, counting down.
GGCAGAAAAGTTCGTGATGAGATCCATCAGATTCTGTTCATGGAATGTGTAGACACAGAAAGAGAGAGAATTAAAAAAGCTTCATAAAATTATCAGCAGAATAAAGGAGCGTACGCGCATTGAGAAACGGGTAGAAATTGTATAATGGGTGGCATCTTTAGCTGGAAGGGGAGTGGGACAGAGTGAAAAGAAAGTCTGAGAGATGATCGCTCTTATATTATTATTCCAGCCTCTGGTGGGACCCCCGGTATGAAGGTGGTAGAGGAGTGTTTAGCCAAATTAGCATGATTTCATATCGTTGTGTGTGAATGAGTCAATGCGCTAGGTTAACAAATCAACATTGCATATCATACTCCGTGGTTGGCCAGAGCCTAAGTGGTAGCTCACCGGCTTTAACCGTCTCAATTCAATTCAATTCAGTCGCTTTTACTATTTTTTAAATAGTACGGTGGAATATGTAATATCATGCATGACGCCTAGCATAATGCACTGTCTGACATAAAGCCTAGTATAAAGCGTTAATATACATAGGTCAAGGGCCTTATGCAAGGTATATGCACCCTAGTATGCACGTACTATGACTGGATTTGGAAGAATATATATTGTTAATAAGAACTGGACCAACTGGTATAGGAAGAAATGCCTATAACCTAGCCTGTAACTTAGTAGTAATAAGTTAGTACAAGGGAAGAGAGAGTGCATGCATGCAAGCTACGCATCTAACTTTGAGGTACAACTGGGCGTAGGATATCAAAATCAAATAATAAAACATAACGTTATTTTTCGGGTTTTTTTTTTTTAATATTTGATTTTGGTTTTTTTTATTTTTGAAACCATCCAAATATAAATCAAGACACTAATTAAGACATAAGTTCTAACTAAAGTTTACTAGGAGGTTTAACCAGCTTTATAAAAAAATGATGATTAAAATTTAGTTTTTTATATAAAGATCCACAGAGATCCATAAGAGGAGACGGAAGTCTACGCACGGAACTGACTGAAATGAATTCAAATGAATCTCAAATTACTGAGTGATGCTAGAATTGAATTTTATACACCGACCGATCTCTACCGATCCCTTTGGCAACCAGCGTTTTTATACTGTGTGTTAGGACTGCCTGAGGAAGCAAAAAGAAGACAATTCAATGATAATGTTGGCAACCTAGCTGGCAACATCATTAAAGAGAATGGGTGGGTGTGAGCCTAGGTATGAGCGAAGTGCAAAGACTGCAACTTTTGGTCTCATGATTAAAGACAATGACAGAACGCGTTTTAAAAATATTTTCAGGGTCGTGAACGCGATGAAGCTTTCAAAGTTCCAAAAAATTAGAAGAAAACAGATGAAGATGCTGGCAGGAAACAATAAGTGGGTCAGTGGATAGGCGGAGGTGCCGAATCACTGCCGATTGAGGTTATCAAAATTCTTGAAGAAGGAAATGCAAAAATTGTATAATTCAGCCTATCGAATAGTACGACGTATACAGACTAACTTCAGAATTCATCTTCATTAAAATCCATATAATTGCTTTCAAAAATCGCAAAACAATTCATTTGAATTTTTGAATACGTTTTTAGGTGACTGGAAGGTCCTCGTAGCAACCTATAGGTCAAACTTTACATTTTTTGCATTTAAATCATATGGTCATTTTTTTTCGGTTTTGATTATTATTTTTAATTGTTGTTTTTAATATCTACGCCTAGAGGTACAAGTTTATCTTGGCCCCTGCTTATAAAGGCTGCTTTTTAAAAGATCAAACAACGTGAAATTTTGAAACATAATTAATAAAAGGAGGCCAAAAACCTAAATTACCTAACCAGAACTAGAACCAGAATTATAATTAGCCAAAAAAGATTTTATTTTTAAATCCATGTACTAGTGCATATATGTAATTTAGCGTTATACGTATAGCGTTAGTATATATATATTAACTCTGACATTTATAACTTTAATATGTTTATTTTTTAAAGTATTTTTTATGCATGCATTTCAAGTTTATACGTTTTTTGAATGTTCGTGCTCTGATTTTTCTTATAACTCCTTATCCAGCATCATGAGAATTTGTGTGGTCATCATCAGCAGCCTTCAACATTGAATTCAGATTCTCAGCAAGCCCTTGGAGAGCATCAAGATTCGCACCATCACCAAGATTTGCTCCCGTGCTTCCAGCAGCGCCTTCACTGCCTCTCATGCCCAACTTGCTGGTCTTCCCATCCCCTTCTGTTTCCTTCACACACGCGTCGTTGCCCTCCCCGTCACCACATTCAACCTTCAACGACGATGGTTTCCTCTTTACCCTCTCAGGAAACAGACTCTGCACCTCAAACCGCTCATTCTCGTCAAAGATGCCGAACCCGGTCGGGTTGAGCTTGGGGGACCTCAGGGGGGACAGCGGTGCGAAGAGCGGTGCGGTGAATTTTTCAGAGGGCATCACGAAGGGCACTTTGTTGAGGGCTTCGTTCAACCCGTACAGACCCGCTCCGATGACATCGAAGGTGCTGTCCACCTTCTCCTGAGACTCCGGAACGCTGTCAGGATCTTTGGGATCTTCTGCACCAAGGAGGGGAGTCCAGTTCTCTCGAATCTTTTGGACCAGCGAAGGGGGAAGAATGGAGTGCGTCGACAAGTACTGCCACAAACCGCGCAGCCCAATTTGCACGAAGGACTGAAAAACCTGCAAGCATTCACCCACGCACACGCATCCTCACAAATGTTTGTAGTCGAAAACGATAACTTGAAATAAATGTTCAGGGCGCACTGCACCAAGGGGTCAGGAAGCTTGCAGACGCTTGGGCAAATTCAACTGTGTGCGTGTAGCTGTGCGACAAATGAATTTCCTTCTATGTACGCTCAAGCGGTCCGCGACGGGGGCTCCAACAAAGAAAAAACCCTACCCGATCTATGGTGCTTGCGTGATATATATATGTGTGTGTGTGTGTGTTTGTGTGTGTGTGAGTGTGTGGATTTATGCTTGCAACGAGATCTGCATGTGCCACTGGAGGACCCTTCGAAAGACTGCAGCACCGATCAAACGATTGTAGACACTTTCCCTTCTTCACCCTAACGTACCCACCACAGTAGTAAGTGTCTGCAGCTCCTCCTTGCCCTCCAGAGGAACGGAGCGGTTCTGTCCAACGTACTGGTCTGCCCAATCGTCCATGCGCTGTCTGTCGCACTGAAACACGAACTTTCCTCCAAGGAAGAAATTCCCCGGGAGGTCTACAAGCGTGGCAGACGGGACGTTGCGGAAGGCCCAGTCGACGTCCAGCAACAGACCATCGAAGAACAGGGTGCCCCCACCCAGTATAGGATCGTACAGTTTTTTGGGACCCCACACCGTTATCCGGTTGGGAATTGTATTCCCTTGAGCATCGGGAAACGGTTTCCCGACGTCGCGACGTACCACTGCCTCTAGAATCACTTGCGCCACTTCGTCTGGCTGTATGGTGCGGAAGATGGGTGTGTTGAGAAGAAACAGACCCCAGGCGGGGCCTCTTCCGACAACAAGGGGACAGGCGACGTCGGAGAGTGAGGGCATGATCGCATTCTGCTCAAACGCAAACGTCGTGTTGACGGGACCGGGTTCGACCGTCAGGAATTTGATCTTGTGGTAGAGCGGGTGTTGACGAGTCATGTAGTGCATCGTGTCAACCCAGGTCGCCTGATAGGTCTTGGCTGCGGTGTACCCGGCAGCCGGGGAGTCTATGCGAATGCGTGCGTCAATTGATCCAGCCGTGACCCACACAACATCCTCCCTTTCTTTCATGGCATGCTTCACCACATCCCATATCGCGTGATCTGCGAGGTGGGCGCGGCGGGCGGCGTCAAATTCGGGCCATGGGATGTCGGCCATGTGCCCCGACACGTACACACCGGCGACTTTGAAGACGACGTCAACTCTGCCAAGCAGAAAAGTGCCAACCTCGTCGCGAAGGCGAGCGTAGTCAGCGCTCTCTGCATGTGGTCGCACCACCTGAGTGCGGAATTGAGAGTCGTCTTTGAAATAGTCAAAAGTTGTGGTGTTGCTTGCGTCGAAGACGAAATGACGGTAAGTGCACGGGCCAGCTGCCAGAAGATCTGCATCCAGGGACTCAGTGCGTGTGCGTGAACCCCCTAGCACCCTTCCTGAGGCTCCTACACGCCTGCAGAACTCGAGCACAACTGCACGTCCCATGCCCCGTGAATCACCGATGACCAACACATGTTTGCCCTCGAGATCGATTTGGTTCTTCTTTGGATCCGACGGTTCGTACTTCCAGTCGTCGGGGGTGCCAATCGCAGCAATGTCGCCAATGCAACCCTTTGAGACACATAGGATAGTGCCATCAGAAACGATTGACAGGAGTAGAGCAAAGGTGGCGAAGCACAAAACACTTCCCATCATGTGTTGTTGAGTTTATTCCATGTGTTGCAGAGTGTTGCTTTAGGAACTTCATTTAGGATCTTACAGGAGAGCATAAGAACCATGGATTCCTGTTACAGGAAGGCATTGGGGGGGGAGGTGCTTACCGCTGCTGATTCATATGCTGTGACACAAAGAAGGCCTGTGTTTGCATCATGCACTACTGATTCACTATAGACCTTGAATCATTCCTTACAATCTGCATGTTGTCAGACCGGCCTGCATGTCTGCGCGCATGCAGGCCCCGCATTGGCCCCGGCTATGCCCCGGCTGAATTGCATGTACGCGCGCGTGGCCCGGGCCATGCACACATGCACTTTTTGGGGGGCATGCCTGGGCAGCACGCCGGGCAGCTTCTGAGCAAATTATATATACGAGGATCAGACTGTGACAGAGAGTATCTTCAAATCGGCAGGTAGAACGGAATTGATTGTTTCGACGCCACTATAGCTCAGTGGTTTCATTCTGGAAAGATCTGCACACACTCGTTCCTTCCTTGTGCAGGAGTTTTCTCAACTTTGAAACACGAACGTGATTCTGCTTCGCGTTTAAGTGTTTGCATAGGAGACGGAAATTAACAGACACTTCATAGGTCCATTCGTTTTGACCATGGCAGAAGAATACTATACAGCATTTTCGGCAAGTTCGAATGCAGAGGCACCCTTCCTTACCTACTGGGCGGTTGATGAGGTCTGTCTGGAAACGAATCTGTTGACGTCGCAATTTGCCTGACCTTCTCGCACGAGTCCGTCTCCTCTTCAACAACAGTTGTCTAGTCTCCCTATGGCCGAGACTCTCCATCTGGGCTGGCTGCCTCAGCAGACAACGGAGAGAGTGGAGTTTTTGACTGCTACCAGGGTATGAATGTGGACACAACACGTGAATTACACTCTCACACTGCTCTGCGTGCAGGCAACCAAGGAGCTGAAGCCCTCGACATTCACCAGGGCACAGGTGTGGGCCCTTGCAGCCTCTGCTGTTGAACGTCTCCGTGCTGTGGGAGTGCAGCACAGAGACCGTGTGGCACACTTCATGACTGCCAACCGACTCGAAGACATTGTCTTCAGAGTTGCGGCTGTGGTTATCGGGTGCGTCCCCGTGACGGTCAACTGGCAAGCTGACGGGTCAGTTGAGTCGTCTCAAAGTTTTCTCATTCTGTCTTGTCTTTTCACTTCGCTTCTTGCCATGTTTTCTCTTGTTTTGTTATGGCGGGGCTCTGCCCGTGATCGGTCCATAAGAGAGATGTATGGAGAAGGGAAAGAGAGAGGGTGAGCAATGAAGGGAAAAATCCTGACAAAAACATGAAAGTAAAGAAAGACTGTGGGGGACCCTCAGATTTGGGGACGTCTCATTGGACACACAAGGAGCAGGGAAGAGAGCAAGTCACAAGGTGGCCAGCTGAAATGCCTCGTCCCATCTTACCCTTCCCTTCTCTCTCCTCCCTGCATTCTTCCTTCCGTCCTCTGAGTCCCTCCCAACTGTACATACAGAATTCCACTGGACAGGACTCCGGCAGAGTGCAGCAAATTGGTGACTCCTTCTTTTCTTGCAAGGGCTCCCTTCCTGCAGCCACCTTCCTGTCTCCCCCCCCCCCCCNCCCTTGTCTGCAGTCCCGACCGCATCGGGTACAAGATTGCTTCCACAGGCAGCAAGGCAGTCTTGATTGACAAGGGCGTGAAGGAGGCAGATCTAGAGGAGGTCCTCAAACACGCAAAGGAAGAGGCACAAAAAGAGGGGAACGCGAATTTCAATCCAGCTGTCAGTCACTTCATGAGTTGGTCTTTCTCCCTCCCTCCCTCCCTCCCTCCCTCCCTCCCTCGACATTGGTTCTTTCTGCATGGATGCATACATGCGTATCTGTGCGTGTATAAATGAACGTTTCCGTGTCATTCGACTTCCTGCAACGATACACTTGCGTACTATGAAGCACATCAGAAGACTACTGCCCTGTCTGCGTTTTGTGGGGAGGGAGTCAAGGACGGACTGGGGGAGGGCAAGAGACAATGAAGGAAGCAGGAAGGGCGCTCTGGCTGTCCGACTCACCCAAGTTGTCCTCTTCTGCACCAACCTGCTGCTTGCACAGACCCTCTTTTTCTGTCAACGGAATGGGACTTCTACACGTGCAGGTCTTGAAGGGCTGGGAGGTGACGGAGACCGACATTTCAGGCGACAAGGGAAAAGCTACTCCTGGAGACAGCCCTACTGGTACCTCAGATGAGAGAATTGTCGGTCCTTCTCTCTGTGTGTTTGCTGTCGGTCTCTGAAAACGGACAGAAAGATACAGCTCAGCTGTCGGATCTGTCTGTTTTTCCGTCAGAAAAACTCGACTGCTGACTTTCCCGTCAGTGAGTCCGTACACATTCTGGCAGCTAGACACTCTTTATGGTGACCTACGTGCCTTCACTTTTTCTTCGAACCTGAACCTCTCCTCTCCTCTCCTCTCTTCGCGTCTCCCTCCTTCTCCTCAGATCATTTTCACCTCAGGCACCACGGGGCTACCGAAGGGTGTTCGACTCCTCTATAGGTCAGTGGGCTGGAGGGCCGATGAGCGAATTCGCCCAATCAGAGGAGGTTCGGTTTTCGGACGCCCTCTTTTTTTTTCGTCTTCTCTGTCAAAGAGTTGACAGGGAGTCAGATAAACGGGCAAGTAACCGAACTGTACTGCCCGGGGTAGAAGACGTACGTCAGTGATGAGTCGGCTTCCCCCCTCTCCTCTTGTGTTCTTTTTTTGTGTCGGGAAAGGGTCCATAGAGCAACCAGTTCGAAACATTGTTCTTTGCCGTTGTTCAAAACGCAGTAACTATGATGTGAACCGCAAGACGTTCGAGAAATTCCTCGGCGTGAAGGAGGACGCCCAGCTTCACCTGGTTTTGGTCAACCCGCTCCACCACACGAACAGCACGGCCGTGAGCGACTGGGGCCTCAGGAGGGCAGGCACAGTCATTCATGTGATAGAAAGGTCAGACAGAAGCCGTGCAGTCAAAGCGAGATGTGCATGCATACACACCAAAAGACGAAACATGGGAAGCAGGTATGATCAAAAGCAAATTTGAGTGGAGGCGGTACGATGGAAGAAGGTAGCGAGACGCTTGCAGAGTGAGGAAATCACAAACGGGATTTGTACAAGATCGAGTGTGAGCAGAATCCTGCCTTTCGGGAAGTTACTTTCATTCTCTTTGTGTGTGCGTGTCGGCATGCGCAGGTACACGACTGCCTACTGGAAGGTCTTGTCAGACGCCGCCTTGGCAGCTGAGTCTTCAGGAAAGGCCTTCCGTTTGGTGGCACCGATGGTCTCTCGGTCAGTGCAGACACCCCTAGGGGGGGGGAGTGGTTAACTTCGGCTTTCGGTCTCGTAGTTGCAGCAGTCGTGTGTGTACTTAAATTTGTGATTGGAAGGAATGATCGGTGGGCAGGGATTGAGACACCAACTCGGGGTTTCATTCTTTGAAACCTTGTGGTCTGTCTTGTTTCTGGCATCCTATCCGGTTTGATCAGTATGCTGCAGTCCGTTTGCTTTCTTTGTCTTCTTCTGCTCTTTCTCATGGGGGGTCTCTCTGTGTTTTTTCTTGTGCCTCTCTGTCCATGTGTGGACACGCGTGCGTGCGCGTGTCAGTGCGTGTTCCGTGTTCGCATGCTCGTGCCTGAACTTTCGTGAAGCCGGCTTTTGTGGGATGCCTGTGTACTTTTTTTTCTTTTTGTTGCCTCGTCCCCATCTCTCCGGTGATGCAGGCACATCGACTTTCTTGACGGCTTGATGAGCGGGAATGCAGGAAGCCTTCCTTCTGGACTGACGGCTGCAGAACTGTCGAAGTCTCTCTCCAGCAGAGACGTTCTCTTCCTCCTCGGGTCCGCGCCTGTGGGGCCTACAACGGGTCTGTCTGTGCATGGATTTGTTTTTTTGGGGGGTGTCTCTCCATGTGTATGCCCCGTTGGTTCCCTTTTTCCTGTCTTGATCACAGAGGCGGACTTGGACAGTGGGAAACCTTTAAGACTTTCTCTCCCCTTTTTGTTTCTGTCTATTCCTCTTTCTCATTCTTTCCCCGCTTAATTGTCTTCTTGCGGACTTGCTCACTCGTCTGTGCACAGTTTCTCCGGTAGGCAGAAACGGCTTTGCGTGTATTTATGCGCCTACGTGTATGCCCCTGTGTGTGTGTGTGTGTGTGTGTGTGTGTGTGTGCATCCAGTGGCCCGACTTCAGGGGCACTTTGCAGGAAAACTTCCCACGGTGCGGTTTGGGTCGACTGAGACCTGCCTGCAAGTGAGTGAGTGACTGGGTGAGTGGGTGTGTGCTCTCTCCTTTTGGGGATCTGGTTGGCAATTCCCTCTTTTCGGTATCGTTTTGTCTGTCCGATTTCTTTTCCTTCCGTGTACCGCACCCACTTCAGCACCATGTCTGCCCCTCAGCAGAAGCTGTCCATCACCCCTCGCAAATGCCAAAGACATGGACGTGTCTCACCTTTCCTTCCACTGGCTTCGTTGCTTCCTCGCGTATCGACCTTTCCTCTCCCCTCCCCCCCCCCC
>JAHBMJ010000861.1:1539-40272 GCA_018398765.1 Chromera velia | reverse complement strand
TCAGACGGCATACGTGCACGCGTTGTGCATATAGAACGGTATTCATTTGTATCGGTCCACTTAAATGCATGTCCCCTCTGTATTTGCTGTGTCCGTCTTTCTAACGTCTATTCTATCTCTGTGTTATTCCGTTTTGTGTGAACTCACTTCTGTGGTATTTTTTTTTTTTCTATGTATTCATGCATGCATTACAAACTGCATGAGCGCTCTGCATGTGCGCGCGGTGCTTATTGCCTGACATCGCCTTGCGCTTTCTTTATTGCTCAGCGTGCGCGCATGAATTCTTTCTGGTCCCGCCTCGCGCTTTCTTTATCGCTCGGCGTGCGCGCATGAATTCTTTCTGGTTCCCAACATGTATATATAAGGTCTTAGACAAGCTATGCCCCTTCATTAACCAAAAAATGAACAAAACTCACGAATAATCATATAGTGTTAGCCAGTTTACATCAATTAACACCCTTTAATATATCAAAATCTGTTTTTTAAATTTAAATCAAACATTTATTATAGAAATTTATATTATTTCATGTCCACTGATCATGCACTTTATCACATCCTGTTATCATTTATGACATCGTTCTACCTTCGAAACACTAACAAATCCCCTTACTTTCCTTTTACCTTCCTTTTCACCACCTTTCACACTAGCAGACGACGTATGCTTTTAAATTTACAGCAACCTTCCTCTCTCTTCAACTTTCTCTATATTCTTCCACTCCAACAAATAGCTTTTATACAGAGTTATAATGTAAAGACAGATATGGAGTACTAGCAATCCTTTGAAATCAATTAGAGTTGTGGCCCTTGCATGGAAGAAGGTCCTTACTGGCATGCAGGTCTGAAAAAAACGGCTCTTGAAGGCTCGTGCACGCTCGTGCATGGCCCTAGAAAGTGCCCTCCCAACGCCCCCCTACGCCCCTACAGGGGCGTTGTATATAGCCGTCAGCCAAAGGCTGACGCCCCCTCTCCGAGGCACTATATACACGCAAAGCCCACAATGCCCCTTTATAAGGTTTTGTGATAGCAATTCTAGACCCCTATTACCTAGGGTTTGGCATCAATCAATCATTCAATCAATCCGCACAAAAATATAAAAAAAATTATATAGGTTTTTGTAAATTTATGTATATAGAAGTCTAATTTATATAGATCTATACATATCAAATACTTTAATACGTGCAAATATCTGCGATTACATTCATTTCATACATCTTTCTGCAGTGGCGCCCGTCTGCCTCTTCCAGCCGGAACATAGTGGTCTCAATCAATGTTAAAGTCTTCATGGCGAGATTAAACGAGGACATTTTTGGGAGGTCACTGCCTCTGGTTTAAAGAACCCTTTGCGTAGGCTCAAACATATCTGGAACATGTCATTCAAGTTCTAAAGAGTGTACATTGACACTTTATAAACGCTTGAGAAATAAAAAATATAGTGTCGTATAATATGATCACCATTATTAGTGTATCACAGCCTGATTACCTATATGCATATACCAAGTGCAACTCAATTTGGTACGATTATGATTGTGATTGCAAATGTGAAAAATATTTTTATCGTGCAAACAGTCTTTTAAGACTTGCAATATGTTTCTAATAATATTCGTAAAGTCTGTGCAAATTTTCAAGTTCGTACGCACCACTGATTACGTTTGCAAAAAATATGAAAATTCAAAGTTGGGATTCGTTTTCCGGGGCCGCCTGACTTTGAATTTTCATATTTTTTGCAAACGTTGCTATAGAAACGTTGCGAAAGGGTTGGCGCCGCCACCGGGCGTGGCCGCCTTTCTGAACATCCGCCGCCCTCACTAGCTTGCAGGAATCGGGGTCTATACCGACACATACGTGCGAGGAAATCCATGCATACACGAGAATTGATTGAATCAAGCTGCATACATACATGTATGGCCAGGAAATTGCTTCACTGATCGATGGAATGCGATTGATTGTATGTTGAACTACTCTGCACTAAGCCTTAAACACATCTTGATCTCTATGAATCAAGAACTCTTCGATAGGTCTGATAGTATGGACTGAGCACAGACTTCCTGAATGAGATCAGTAGAGGTCGTGCTAGGAATCTTTCCTCGTATAAAAATCTAGCGAGTATATATATAGAGAGACCGTCTTGGTCCGGGTCCATCCATGAACAAAGGTTGAGGGTTAGCATGCGAGAATCAGACCCCATGTAACCAAACCTTTCACTGGTGCTGCGTCAGCGGGCAGAGACCGTCGATTCAGGTCTGCTGTTCTCGTTGACCTTTCGGGGAAGACTGGAGAGTGCAGACGCATCAGACTGAGTGGGAGCAGAAAGCAGAAGCAGGAAAGAGAAAAGCAGGACAGAGTGGCAAGCGAAGATGGACGTAAGGTACGGTTGCCAGATGTGGGCAGCAAGAAAATACGGGCAGGTGATGATGTTCTGCCGGTACGGGACGAGCGACTCGTTTGAGGTGTACGACATGCTCACGGGAGTGGTGCGGCGTGTGATGCCAGTGCCAGGACGTTGCGTACTGAGAGCGTGGATCAGGTACTTCCGAGAACCGCCCCAGGTGATTCTGACCGACTAGAAGGACGCAGAGCTTTTGAGATGGAAAGCAAAGTAGGTAAACAGTTCCATCCAGGTGATGGTGGCTCTGTGGTTTGCGCAGCCCCAGCCCCAGAGCTCTGCAGAGATTAGTCTGATGTTTCATTGTGCAGGGGACTCACATACTGCACCGTTTGAGACAAAGACCACCACGTATCGAGGAATAAGTGCATGCAAGGCATGCACAGTCTCGCCATGAAAAAGAAAATAGAAGACGGCTGGAGATTGCAAGTGCACTGAAAGAGCGAGGACATGAGAAAAAGAAGAGAAAGCGAAGATGCAGGAGAAGGAAAAGTCAAGGTGCAAAGTCTGAAGACGATGTGATAAATGAATTTAAATCAGTAGCGTCATCGGAGGGGAGTGAGAGGCAGAATGAACAGGCAAGCCAAGCCACCAAGAGTAAAAAGAGAAGTAGCAATGCAACCAGCTGGCGGGAGAAGCCACAGATGCTGGAAGTGAAGGAAAAAGAGAGTGACATCAGCTCCAAAAGCGGTAGAGTGTCCCAAGAGAGCTTTCATCAAGGGGACTGGAGAGCCATTGGGCAACCCGCAGCAGTAGAAACAAAACAAAGCAGCAACTCCATTCGAACAACAGAAATAGGTTCTGAGAAGCCAAGCAGTGATGAACTTCAAAACATATGCAGGACGGAGCGGTCAGTCTGTCCGTTGGGGCAAGGGGGGGAGTATACAGTCGGCACGTCCTCCTGCATCGGTGCCCCAGCCCACACTGATCGATAGCAAGTCCGAAAGAAAGAGAGGGGAGGAACCGACAAATGAAGTGAAGTGCAGAGGATTCGGAAGTGAAAGAAAAAGGGAAAAGTTGCAAGAATCGGAAATGCAGGTACAGAGTAAGTTACTTGCCACAGACGCTGATGTACAAATCAAAGCAGAAGAGAAAGAAACTTTGTTAAAGGTGATAACGCAAGCAAAGAAACAAGTGCAGAAAAAAGAAACAAAACAGGAGAAGCCTGAAAAGAAAACGACAAGCAGCCTCTTCGGAGAGATTGGAAAGAAGCTCCACAAAGGAAACTAAGAAGTGAGACAGAGTGAGAACAGTCGGCGGGTTTAGAGGGGAGAAAGCTTTTCTGATAGACCTTTAGCCATGATGAGAAGAAAATGAGAAGAGAGAAGAAAATAAAAAGAGAGAAGGAAAGAGAGAGTGAAAGAGGAAGAGGAAGAGAAAGACAGGGAGTTGTTGACTAAGATGTTTAGGACTGGGGACGTCGTGACCATAAGATCACAGTCAAGGTCTGATGGACTTGGAGCGACTTAGAGGATAGTGAGCACGCCAGATCAGGGGGGTGCGAAAGGGTTGGCGCTGCCACCGGGCGCGGCCACCTTTCTGAACATCCGCCGCCCTCACTAGCTTGCAGGAATCGGGGGCCACCGACACGCCACACACATACGCACGAGGAAATGCATGCATATACGAGAATTGATTGAATCAAGCTGCATACATGTATGCATGGCCAGGAAATTGCTTCACTGATCGATGGAATGCGATTGATTGTATGTTGAACTACTCTGCACTAAGCCTTAAACACATCTTGATCTCTATGAATCAAGAACTCTTCGATAGGTCTGATGGTATAGACTGAGCACAGACTTCCTGAATGAGATCAGTAGAGGTCGTGCTAGGAATCTTTCCTCGTATAAAAATCTAGCGAGTATATATAGAGAGAGACCGTCTCGGTCCGGGTCCATCCATGAATAAAGGTTGAGGGTTAGCGTACAAGAATCAGACCCCACGTAACCAAACCTTTTGCTAACGTAATCGGTCGTGTGTACAAACTTAAAAATTTGTATAGACTTTACGAATATTATCAAAAACATGTTGCAAGTATCAAAAAACTGTTTTCACGATAATTTTTTTTTATATTTGCAATCGCAATGAAATATAATTGTTAACTCATTGGCTGTATGGGTTTGCCAAATTGAGTTGTGTTTAGTATATGTATACATATGGAAAGTGATCTCTAAATAAAACAGATACTAGATGTACTGCAAGTTATTGACTCATAAAAAGATCATTTGTGAAAGTAAAGTAAAGTAGGAGAGCATTCCTGAATAGTAAACATCGGCAAACACACACTGTATCAGAGTAAGACACTGTCTCACTAATGCGTGAGCTAGCTTGAACACTAGGCCTCAGGCTCTCAGCAATTTTCTGTCTAACTTAGAAAAAAAGAAGGGCCGCTCCTCCCCCTTATCAGGGTAGACGGTTAGGTGAACGACCACCTATCACTCTATTATATGATTATAGAGCTGCAAGACACTATTTTTGAAATCGGACTCGTATGTTGAATTTGGACTCAAGATAGCGTTACTACGTCGGGTAAAAAAATATAGAAGAGTCACCTGCATGTTTTAATTTATGATAATCGATCTTTTTATTATGCATGTTTCAAATTAGGGTGCGTCATCGCATGCATGAGCCTACTAGTGCTTGTAATTAGAATCAGAATGAATACTGCAGAGAGCAGTTCGAATTCTAAGTATAAGTAAGAGCAATGTTTTTTATTTTTTAATTTATACAGTTATACTACATCTTTGAGTCCGAGTTCAACATAAGAGTCCGTTTTCAAGCATATTAGTGCTTTCTGCTATTACGGCGTAATTATACATGCACAACTGTTTCCTAAAGAACCACGCTTGAAAAGCTCTGCCTACTAATATGTTACCCTACTACATGATTATAGAGCTGCTATTACAATGCAGTTATATACATAGTTGGATGATAGTATATTACTGACTTAGGAGAGTCTATGTCTGTTTGTGGCCATTCATCAACGTTCAGCTGCTTCAACTTTAGCCCATTTCAGTAGCACTGGCTATACTACTGGCCAAGACTAGTACAGAACGGTCTCATGTGATATCAGCATGCATGTCAGACTAAGTACATGCGTCAACCTTGATAGGCCCTGGCCCATATGCACCACGTGTGGTTCGTGTCCGGCCCACACCCCCTCAACTTTTAAGTTATTTTTCCAGATTTGTTTTTTTCTAGGATTTTTTTATATAGCCCCCACAGGGCCCACATACGCTTAAACATAAACAAAAATTAAAAATTGAGCAATCATTGAATTATAATTTCCAATCATTTTATATTTATGCATGAATTATATGATTTTTTATGATGCTGAATTAAATTTGAATATTTTTTATCACTTTATAAACTTAGGCTGGCTTTGAATATACAGAACTAAATAAAGAAAAAAATGGGCTTCAAATGTCTTGTCTGTATGCATTTAACGCTAAAAGCTCAAAAATACGCTGATTTGTAATGCTATACGATAATGTTCATGGACATGGATATGGACGGCTTATGCAATTAAGTTCGGGTCAAAGCCGCATCTTGCATTTTTTTCCATGCTGGCAAGAATGTTCATATCTTTTACATCAAACTCAATTTCCGCCCTCCCTTGGCTTGCAGCTTTAGAAATCGCAAGATTTTCTCTGAGGCGGTCCCGCGACTTGCTTGCAGCTATCGGCAGAAACCCCTTCTGCAAATGCCACTTCAAGACAACCTGCAAACGTACACGCAGAGACAGAAGGAGATTATTGAGCATCCACACACATTTACCAAACAAAGAGAGAACTCCCTTCCACACAAACACACCCTTGCTACCTTTCTCTCTCCCATTTCAAGCAATTCCGTGAAAAACAAATCGAATAAGCAAATCAAGGAAGCGTTCCTTCTTTTGTCACAGTAAATGGTGACTGCCACAAAGTAACCGAGGAAAGTCACAAGGCTGTCTCCGTGTGTTTCTGTTCACGCTTTGAAAAGTATGATGCAGTTGAAAGAGAGATTGAGAAGAAAATTATTATAGATGAGATTTGGTGGAGACAGTAAACTTGACAGCAAGCCTTATGTTTTTCTCTTACCTGTGCGGGTGTTATTTTATACTTCTCTGCCAGTGAGAGGGTCCGGGAATCACCTAGAAGCCCCAGACTACCGTGGCCAAGCGGCGAGTGCGCAAACAGCTGCAGCAAGCACGTCAAACCACAGAGAGGAGACAGCGTGCGCACACAGACGTGTACAATCCTGCACGGATCTGCTTCGTGCGTTCATTAATGCAATGATCATTTCTTGAATGAATCCCTTTTTCAGCCTGTCCAGGGCTGGCCGCAAGGTAGGTGGACGGAGAGGAACGGACAGACTATATGACTTCTTTTCGCTCCGTCTCTTCGTGAACACAACAGACAAAAAGCAGACAGTCACTCAGTGATTCAGACATACAGAGAGACAGACAGACAGACACACCGACATACATACATACATACAGACAGACAGACAGACAGACAGACAGACACACACCCCAACACTCATATTTTCCTCAAGCAGGAACAATCTACACTGACTGCACAAGCCCCCTGACCCACCCTTATGCCCTTGTCCCTGTAGAGCTTCACGAGTTCCTCTTCTTGAAGATACGGGTGAAGCTCCAGGGACCCTGCCTGCGTGCGTCAGATGCACGCAACACGTTTTTGCAAACGCTTCGAGCTGTATACATGAATTATTGACGGCATAATTCGGGGAAAGGTACGCAGCTGCATAGTACATGCGAGTGCAACCAAT
Source organism: Chromera velia (assembly GCA_018398765.1). Taxonomy (NCBI): domain Eukaryota; family Chromeraceae; genus Chromera; species Chromera velia. The sequence goes on along the minus strand of JAHBMJ010000861.1, from coordinate 33,113 downwards.
GTAAGTATTCTTTTCATTGGGTGAACAGAAACACGAGCGCAACAAAATCTCTATTCGAATCCTTTCCTTTCCTTTGCTTTCTTTGTTGGCCAGGCATGCAGTGGCATGTCTGCCTGCCTCTTTTGCCTACTGCACAACTCGCTTTTGTTCTAGCTGCTCTCACATGCCTGTCTCTATCTGTTCAGGCCACAGCGTTCTCTTCAGTCGGCCTCATATTGCCTTGCGTGTCTCTGTCTCCATTCTGGGCTTGTAAAAAAGAGACGGGAAGTTACACTGACTGACTGCAGGCTTGGTCGTAGCGTACGATAGAATCTCCTTGAGATGTCTCCGCTTGAAGTTTGAGAGGCCAACAAGGACATTGCCAGAAGAGGAAGAGGAGGGAGGGACAGAAGAGACTTCCTCAAGGGCCTGCCAGGTCTCTTTTCGGAGACATCTGTGCGCAGACGCACACATACACACAACCACAAACACTCAGACACAGACACAGACGCAGTGACACAAATAGATTGAAAGATGCGTAGGAAGAGGAAGTAGATAGAGAGAGCGGGAGGGAGCCAAGCTCAAATGAAGCCAAGTTCTGTCATGGACAGACACACTTTTTGGTACTAACTTCTTCCTGCCAGTTGAAAGGGGTGAATAGGCAATGAGATACACACAGAAGCGACGGTGGATATGTTGAGGGTCCGTTTTCTTTTTCTCCTTTGACTATACTGTGTGGATGCATCAAATAACTCAACTGAGTGACCATCGGTGCACATGCCAAAATCATGCCGACCGCTCCCCGAATTTCACGCCTAGACCATTAGAGATCCTCACTTGTTCTTGACTGGGTTCTGTCTGCTTTCATTGGCTCCAGGGAAGTGAATCAGGTAGCAGGAGAGGAGGGGGAGGTTCCGCTTGGACCTTTTGAAAGAGGCAAGAGCCTGCAGGCGGGCGATGGGTGTGAATGGAAAGAAGTGTAAATGAGGAAATCAATGAATGTACAAAGACAGCCAAAGAGGAGTCGCACACTGAGCCCAAGCGTCCCTGTCTGCCAGGATGCTTGCTTGCTTGCGCACAATAACACATCTGCGCACCATCACGACAACCAGACGAAACTCCCCGCTTGACAGTCTGTATCTGAAATCATATGGACAGACGTCTCTTCTGGGCTGTCTCCCTGGTTCGCCCGTCACCATTTGGAAAGGAGGAAGCGAGAGGGAAGGAAGAAAATATTAGGGACAAAGAGGGAGAAACAGGGGAGCGACAGAATAAGAGGACGATGGAGCACCACAGGAGAGGGGGCAGCGGCATCTCCTCACCTTCTCGTATCCCATGTCATCGAACCACACTGCGGACAATCAGACAGGCAACAAGTGCAACAATACAGTAGTAACTTACAGATAAGCGTGTTCAAACAGACAGATGCACACCTGCAAACAATCCACTGCGTAGACAAACAAAACGAGACGACGTGTCTACAAACAAGCAGGAAGACGGACAGTGCGTGTCTAAAAGGGTGTCCATCGTCTCGCTGCATCTCTCTGTGCCAGCTCAGAGAGATGAAGCACGAGCATTTACGTATTTGTTTAGTCTGCCTTCTTCATCTCTCCGTTCGCTTCTCTCTCCCTCCCCATCAACTCTCTCTCTCTCTCACACACACACACACACTCACACAGACACACGATCAGATTCTCTGTGTTTGTGTGTGCACGCTTTGCCCGTCTCCCTTTCTCCCTCTCTCTCTTTCTGTCTGTCTGACTGACTGACTGACTGACCCTTTGAGATCACAAATGCCTCCTCTGCCTTCAGGTAGCCTCTCCGTAGGCCCTCATCTAGGGCCTCTCCCACCTCCGCCTCGTTCTCGTAGTGCGTCGCTGTGTCAATCACTCTGCACGCACGCACACACACACACACACACACACACACACACACACACACACACACACACACACACACACGCACGCACGCACGCACGCACGCACGCACGCACATACACACACACACACACACACACACACACACACATCGCAAACTCCTTGTCCCCTCGAGCCGCTTCAAGTTCATCATCCGTCTGCGCATTCGCAGCTCTTTCCTCATGATGCACAGCCAACAAGACGCTTCAAGTTAATGAGGCAAAGGATTTCTTGGAGCGTTACAAAATGCTGAATCAGCCACGAGCGGCAAGTTTCGAGACACGCCCCACACAAGCAAACCCACACACACACACACAGACACACAAGTTGACAGGTAGAACAGACCTGTAGCCCAGAGCAAGGCCCTCCAGCACCCGGTCGTAGCACTCCTTTCCCGTCACACAACAGGTACCCAGTCCTATTGTGTTCTTAGGAATTTTGAGTTTCGTGGGTGAGCCAGCAGTCTCTGCAGCACCGGACTCGCATGCCCGTGTGCAAAGACCGGACAGGAGTCCGAGGAGGGGGGCCCTGGAGACTGCCGCAGCTGTCTCTCGCCTGCTCCCTCCCCTTCCTCTCAACAAAGGATCCTTTGCGCTTCCGCGAGTGTCGAGGGGTGTCTGCGTGTCTGCTGCGCTCTTCGTCGCCCATTGGTGCGGGAGGAGCAGGGCAACACAGAGGAACGGCTGGAGGACGCAACACAAGCCGAGAAGAAACATGGCGGGATCAGCTTAATGTTCTCGAATTTGCTTTCTATGGAGTTTCTCTTCTTGGAAATTTCTTTCTTCTGACAGAAAATGACTGTATACAGTAGAGTCGACTTCTCTGGTATGAAAACAAGCACAGACCGAACGGTTTTTTCAAAAGCTTGACTTTACCACGACTGTTGCTTCCTCCACTGGTGGAGTGTTGTGCAACAGTGCAGCAACACCAAGCTGTTGCGCAACAGTTATATAAGCGCGTGCAGAAAACATAGGGGCCCCGCAAATCATTGTGTGGGGCACGTCCAAGAACTTTGGAGAAGCGCTTATATGATTTGCCGGCTTTTCGCACGAAGCAAAATATCGAAAAGTTGCCTTCCGGGCCTCGGTATACGACATGCGTGACGAATCACTCCTCGCGCCGTGCGCCCAGCCCGTTATAGCGTCGACATTTACAAAGGTCCCTCGCCTTTTAAAAAAAGAGCCGCTCAAGCGGAGTGTTCCGGGGCCACACCTTGAGACGAGTCTTTGTGCGAACACAAAGAACGCATGCAAACAACACAGTGCAACGCAAGCAACAACCACGGCAGCTGTCGAAATTGAAATGCAGCAACCCGACCAGGTTGTGCAGAAAGACAGGATTGCACAAAGGAACAACAACAAAGACACAATTTTCTGCTTCTCTATTATCAGTCTCAACGAGTCAGCCTTTTGTACTTCCTCTCGGTCTTCAAAAACTGAAGTAAACCGAGGCGTAGCTTGTACCACAAACAAACATGGCGACACCGAGGCCGCCGAACGATCCACCCCGCAGTCCGGCTGCGGCAGGATTACATCAGAGTGCGGTGTCTGTTGGAGTACCGCCTTTGCATGGCCTTGAGCAACCTTGGAAGGAACCCCGTCACAGCGATTCGGCACTCACAGATGCAGGAAAGGGGAACTCAGTTTTGCAGTTTGACCTTGGAAGTAAGTCACAGGGTGTTGTTGGAAGAGACGCAGGTCCTGTGAATCGTGTAGACACAAGGCGGCATTTCGTGACAGGAGTCGCATCTAGACAGACAAAGACAAAGACCTTGATGAGTGGTGAGGTTCCTTTGTTTGACGGGATCCGGGAGATGTGTGAGATAAGAAAAAGGACGGGAGAACTCAGGTCAGACGATGCCCGTGTGCTTGTGAAAAGGGCCATTGCCAAGGCAGACACGCAGAATCCAGTACTGGCTCTGGTGCCTCGTTCTGATGCTGTGGCCCTCGACGACTTTAGTGGCAGACAGCCTTTGACGTTCAAGGAGTGGCACTCTCATCTGACAGGAGACCTCTTGAAGCTCGGCAGTTCCTATGGTATTAGTCCCTCCACACGTGTGGGGCTGTTGATGCCTCAGGGGTGCGAGGCGGCCACGTTGCTTGCCTCGGTCATGTCTCAGGCCGTAGCAGCACCCATCAACTTCAACAGCACATACGAGGAAATCACACACGAGGCCAAGAGTTTCGGCATAGACGTTCTCATTCTGTCGTCTGAAGATAAGAGATTGGCTGAACTTTGTGCGTGGTGTAGGCAGGAGGAGGTTGGTGTTTTGGCGGCGGCGAGTGACGAGGACCAAGTGGGTCTCGTGTACGTCGAGGAAGTCATTCCCATGAAAGGCAGGGAGGCGTACAGGTCTCCTCAGACAGGCCTGGGGGGGGCTCTGAGCCATTTAGCTCGGTCACTCTTTCACAAATCGAGAGGGCCGAGTAGAGCAGGGCTTGGTGAGGAGACCAGAAGGTCACACCGAGCTGCGGGTAGTGCCTGTCAGAGCAGAAGGATGCAAAGGTCCCAAGTCCAGTTTCCGGAGGGGATTCCTGAGAACGAGGACGAAAGGGGAGAGGACGAATGCTCCCTCAGCTCCCTCGACGAAATCGAACTTCAAGGTCTGTCTGTCTGTCTGTTTACTTGGAGGGAGGGAGGGAGGGAGAATGCATGCATAGGCGCCGCTTTTCCCAGTGTGATGAACGTCATGCAATGCTGTACTTTCCTGCTCTCGCCTTTTCTTTCTCTGCCTTCACGTGCCCATCTGAGTTTGCCTCGTCGGTCCCTTCGACCACTAGATTTTCTTTTTTGTCCAAACAAACAAGCAAGTGCAGATTTCCGCATTGTTGCATGTCCCCTTCTTTGTGTACATGCTTGTTGCATGCAGACTTTGGGAGGGAGTCCCTGCTGATGCACACTTCCGGGTCGACAGGCAACAAGAAGGTGGTCGTACACTCTCTGGAGAACGTCGTGCTGGGGCCTGTGATCATCGCGGCGTCAGGGGACCTCCGACCTGGGGATGTGTGCGCGAACATGATGCCTCTCTTCCATGCGGGTCGGTCTTTTTTTGTCTGCATGCTCTCCTTTGTTTCGTTTGGTTTGGTTTAATTTATGAGAATGTGTGTCGGTGTGCCTGTGGGCCAATGCCTGTGTGCCAATGCCTCTGTGCCAATGCCTCTGTGTGTCGGGGTGTGTGTGTGTGTGTGCGTGTGTGTGTGCGTGTGTGTATGCGCGTCTGTGTGCCTCTCTCTCTCTCTCTCTCTCTCTCTTTCTCCCTCTCTCTCAGCGGGCGCGCGCGCGTGTGTGTGTGTGTGTGTGAATGTGTGTCTTGTGTGCATGCATGCGTGAACAACAAGTGACCCTGGTCCCATTCCATGCATGCAGGGGGTATCTTCAGGACAGTGATGGGCCCTCTGTTCAGTGGCAGCTGCACCCTCCACTTCCCCTCCTTCGACCCCAACATGTTCGTCGAGTCACTCACCATGGGAGACAGAGCTCCCACGTGGTACTACGGAGCCCCCACGCTCCACACGGGGTTCCTGGATGCTCTCCAGGCAGGGGGGCACATAGACGAGGAGACGGGGAGGTGCAGTCTAGCAGCAGGTGTGATCCGAATGATCAACAACGCTGCCGGGCCTCTTCATCACTCCCTTGCACTGAGGATGAAAGACGCCTACCCGAACACCAGCATCATGCCGTGCTACGGATTGTCTGAGAGTATGCCCGTGACTGCCCCGCCTGTCGGGTATAGATTGGAACGCCCCGGCACGAGCGGTCAACTGTTGGGTCCAGATATTTGTATTGGAGAGTTGGTGGGAGAAGGACCCGGCAGAGTGGAGGCAAAGGAGACGGGAGAGACGGGAAGAATTTTTGTGAGGGGGGCACCTGTGATGAAGGGGTATGAGATTCCGGACCTCGCTGCAGGGACGCGAACCTTCAACACTGGCAGAACTCTGGACGGATGGCTGGACACGGGGGACATGGGTCGTCTGGACTCAGAAGGATTTCTTTTCATTACAGGTAGGTAGGCTTTCTTTCGTTTCTCTCTCTCTCTCTCTCTCTCTCTCTCTCTGTCTCTCGCTTTCGCTTTTCTTCAGACTGCCTGCCGTTCACTTTGGGTGTGCCCGTATGTAAGCGAGGATCCGCCTCACTTTTTCGTTCTCTATGAAGTGAGTGGTGAGGTACTTGCAGTCACTCATTGTGTTGGTTGCTTTGAAACTCCATACGCACTCCCCCCCACTCCCCTCTCTCTCTTGCCCTTGCAGGCCGATCGAAGGAGATCATCAACAGAGGAGGAGAGACCCTGGTTCCCAACGAGATCGAAGCCGCCCTCCTGTCCTGTCCAGGCATCAAGGCTCTCTGTGTGTTCGCAGCCCCACACGAAGAACTTCAGGAGACGGTGGGCGTCGCTGTGGTCTCTTCCGACGTTCCCTCATCAGCAGACAAGGAGGGGGACCCGTCTCCTCCCCCCCCTATAGGCCTGAAGGAGATCCGAAAGTTTGCAGCCCAAGTTCTGCACCCGACAAAGTGGCCCTACGTCCTCGTGCACGTCTCCGAACTCCCAAAAAACGCGTCGAACAAACTCGTGAGAATCGGCCTCGCATCGAAGATCTCTCTCCCGAAGGTCAGGAATCAATCAGGCTGGGCTGCAATAGGGGGGGGAAGAGAAACTGAAGACTGAGAGGTATCGAAAGAAATTGGAAAAAGGATGAGGGGTTGGGGGTGACCAGCCTTGAGTAATAAGAAGCCAATGTCTGTCGTTTTCCTGAAGGAGAAGAGGGAGATTTTGCGCGCTCTTCCGAGTTTGTTTGTTCTTGTATGCCTGTCTGATGTGCGATTTTCTCTTTTTGGTTCGGGTCCTTTTTCAGCATAATGTGGAACGCGTTTTTGAATTCTGCAAGCCTGAACGTTTAGAAACACAGTTATCTACTCGCCCATCCATCCATCCATCTATCCATCCGATGGGCTTGCAGGTGAAGGAGGGAACACCACCCACCCAGAGAGAGTTCATTCTGGTCCCCCGACCCCCGCCCGAGGCACCTAGTCCTCCCCCCTCCAAGAACCCCCTCTCGGGACACTGGACAGTCGGCGCACTCCCGCAAGAGTGGGTCGACGCTATGAATGCAAGGGGGGGGAAAGAGGAGGAGGGGGACGGGAATCTCGGAGAAACAGAAAAGAAGGTGGGCATGCTTTGGGCAGAACTTCTCGGCACTGAAATGAAGGAAGGAGAAGTGCCCTTCAGGCCGTCAGACGACTTCTTTGAGGTCGGGGGCTCCTCCCTAGTGGCCGGGCAGCTTGCTGCTCTCCTCCGAAAAGAATTCGGTGTAGCAGTCACAGGCATGGCGATCTTTGACAAGCGATCGCTTCGAAAGATGTCCGCCCTAATGGAGGAGCTCAGGCACACAACTGCAGCTGATCAAGGAGGGAATGGGGGAGGATTAGAAAGGAAGGGCACACACAGGTCCCGGACAGGAGGGCAGAGCAGACGGGCGAACCAAAAGTATCTGTTTCAAAAGCAATACTCACAGGCGGAGTCTGTCTTCTCTTCTGGGGATGAAGAGCTTGATGTTGAGAAGGGAGAGCAGGGGGGGGAGACGACGAGACGAAAGAGACGCCAACAACGCCGTGCGAGTGGGGCAGAAAAAGTGAACAGCCGCAGCTGTCTTCCAATGACAGTACAGCTGCTTCCTTGGTTGTTTTTCTCCCCATTGAGAAAAGTTCTCTCGTGGATTTTGTTCCTCTATATGTGGGTGACTGCCAATCGGCTCTTTTCCAGTTTCCGATTCTCTTCCGTCCTGTTTGCCATCGTGACCTCTTATGCCATCAGATCGATTGCCTTCCCTCTTTTTGGTATTCTCTTCAAGCACGTAGTGCTCGGAAGACTGAAGGAGGGGAGGCACCCTCTCTGGGGGGGGGTCTACTTGAGGTGGTACCTGACTGACAGGGTGCTGAGCATTTTCGGGAAGGGAATCTTCGCAGCCTCGGACCCTCTGTATTCCCTATACCTGAGGCTCTTGGGGGCAAACGTCGGGAAGGGATGCTCCATCAGCCCGTATGCAAAGGTGGGTCGGTCGTGGGAATGAGGAGTCGGACGCTAGGGGAAGGGGCCGGGGAGGAGGGAGAATGAGGGGACAAGTTCATCCCTTGTTTCCAGTCATAGGCCTGCCTGACATTTCTCTATATTCTGGTTTTTGTTGGCTGCGTGCTGATGTTGGTCAGTCACGTTAAATGAATGTTGCTTGACTGTAAAAGTGGAGCTGTAGCTGTCTTTCATTGTAGTAGGAGGTGAAGCTGGTTGAATAGGAAAGAACCTCAAACAAGAAGAGGATGCGCAGACGTACATGTCCTTTCGTCTCTCCGTCTTTTGATTTCGAATCCCAATCATTGCTCTCTCTGTTTGCAGGTGGGGGAACACGACCTACTCGAATTTCGAGACGGCTGCAAGGTCGACAGTTCTGCGTACTGCAGAGCGGGAGTTGCAGACAGGGGCACGTTCTTCTGTGCGCCTATTGAGGTCGGCAAGCGTGCGTTCGTGTGCCATAACGGAGTCCTGAATCCCTCCTGCAAGGTGCTACGCAGAGGCACAGTGGCACCCAACAGCGCCGCAAGGGAGGGGACAACATGGGACCCCGATCTCAGAGCCGCATGCCAGGCAGCACCAGACCCCCTGAATTTTCTCCTTCGGTGGTTGTTCGGAATGCCGTTGGTGATGCTCATCAACGCTCTGTCCCGTGCTCCCGCCCTGGCTGTGTTCCTTGGTGTTTTCCTCGAAGCGGCAGATTTTACTTCGTTCTCTGGGGCAGTGGGGTTTTTTTCAGGGTGGGAAAAGATCTGCTACATGCTCCTCGTACGCGCAGTGTATGCAGTGGTCACTCCATCCGTCTTCATCCTTGCCGTGATTTTGGTCAAACGTTTGATTGTCGGTCGGTTCGCTGAGGGAGCTAGGGGAAAGTCACAGTGGCAGAGGTTCCGTAGGTGGATCATGAAGACTCTCCTTCCGAATGGAAAGTTGGGGGGGTTCCTTCCAGTGTTTGGCGCTCACTGGAACCTTCATTCGTGGGTGTTGAGAGCACTCGGGGCAAAAGTCGGCAAGCGTGTGTTTCTGCCGGGATCGGGTTTGAGGACTTTCGAGCACGATCTTCTTGAAATAGGGGATGATGTGGTGTTTGGATCCCGGTCTTATTTTATCACAACGGACACAAAAGAAGCACAGAAGATCCGCCTGATTGAAGGGTGCACAGTTTCTGACCGGTGTGTGTTGCTGCCAGGGGTGACTGTTCATCGAAACGCAGTCATGGGGTCGGGGTGTCTGGCACCGAAGGGGTTTGAGGTCCCTGAAGAGTCTGTCTGGATTGGAAACAGACAGGGGAGACCCTTGTGCCTTGGAGAGGGCAAACCAGGAAGCGGTGCACCGACATTGAAACCCTTCGGAAAGGCACAGTATGGAGAGGCAAGCGGTGCGGGGGGATGTGGGAGTGCTTTTGCTTGTTGTGCTCCTCGGAGCTCTGCGCTTCCGTATGTTTTGCCGGGGCCCTTTGCCTGGGGCCTCTGGTGTATGCTCTCCTGTATTTTTGTCTTTTGGTGGCGACTTTTGCCTCTTCTTGCTTCAGTCGTTGCAGTGAAATTTTTGTTTCTTGATCAAGCGGAAGGGACGGAGGGAGTGAACGATGGCACTGTCATTCTAGGCCTGATTGTGGCCTATCTGGGGGCTTCGTTGGTTTCCCGTCTGATTGCTCTGGGTGCAGATGTGAGTTTGAAGTGGATGATTTTGGGAAAAGTAAGTCCTGGTAACTACGACTGGGACAAGAAATCGTACAACCGAAATTGGAAGCTGCACACCCAATTCGTTAAGCTGAGGGGGGTGCACGAGGTAGATGATTACTTGGGTGGGTCGGAGTATATCTGTATGTTTTTCCGCTTTCTCGGGGCACGAATCGGGAAAAACGTTTGTCTGTACCCGGTTGGAAGTGACCCGATGATGACGGAGCCTGACCTGGTGACCATAGAGGACGGTGCGTGCGTCAATCACGCGTTTGTGGTATGTCATCTGAACTCTAGAGGCAGGTTTGACCTCGATAGAGTGCGCATAGGGCCGAATGCGACAATGAGGGCCCACTCGAGGGTGATGGCAGGGGCGGTGTTGGAGGAGGGGGCGGTGTTGCTTGAGAGAACATTGGCACCCGCAGGAGAGACTGTGGATGCAGGCGCAGTCAAGCAGGGTTGGCCCATCGGTATGTGAGAGACAAAACAAGAGAGGGAGAGAGACAGTGACTAGCTCGAAAAAGAGGGGGGCAAAAAGAAGGAGAGTGGGCATCGATCGAGCATGTGGGTGGTTCTTTGGTTAAACTCAGAAAGACAGAGAGGGTCTGGAAAGGAAACTGGTGCATAGCCAGAGAGAAAGAAAGAAGGTCGGAAAGGAAGTTTTTCGAACCACATGAAACAAAAGAGTGCAGTAGGGTGAGGAAGGTGGAAGAGAGGTCCGGCCTCTCAATTTTGATGTGTGTGAATTTGTTTGTTGTTGTTGTGGTGGTGGTGGTGGTGGTGGTGGTGGGTTTGTTCATTCCTTCCGTCGCTTCGGAATCACTGCAGTCATGTCATGCAGCTCTCTCTTCCGCAATTCTCTGCTCGATGAAACCTCCGCTTTTCCTTATCTTGTTTCATTCTGCTTCTGTGTCTTCTTTCTGGTTGTTTCAATTGTCTTCTTTCTGGAGGTCCGATTGGATTTCTTTCTAATTCACTTTATTCCTCCTGGTGTCAAAGTTGCAGCTGAAAGATTGTTGTGCTCGACTGACAGCAGGTTCAGCGTGTGTTGTTGTACTTGTATGTATCATAAAGGAAGGAAGTATGCGGACGGACTTGTCGATCCGCTGAGATTTTGACAGAGAGAGACAAAGGCAGAAAGACTACATGCTCTATCTTGTCTTCTTTTCCTTTTCTTGACTCAACAACGGACGGATGGACAGCCAGCCAGACAGACAGACAGACCATCCAGTCGACAGGAAGGAAGGCGAGGATCCGGATGGCGAGAGAGAGAGANGGAGAGAGAGAGCCAAAGGAAGAGCCCCCCAAGTCGCGAGGTCGCGACCTGGGGGGCACCGAAAGCGGGCAAGCGAGAAAAAAGATCGACCAGAAGAGAACAGGGAAGGGATCGAATAAGGGGGAAGAGATGAAAGGGAAAGAGAGGCAAACAAAGAAACTGATAGAAAGATAGAAAAGGTCTGCATGATCCATCCACAATTAATTTAAATCCCTTTCGATCTGTGTCTGCATGGAGAGCCACGGCATTCTTATCCAGCTCGATGGCTTCTTTTGAATTCATTTTGCGCACGTGTCCATTGTTTCTTTTGCACTCCCAACTGGGGCTTCTGCTGTGTGTGCTGCTAATGACGATGGATGCATAAATTCAAATTTTGGACCGGCTTGAATCCAATTTGTGTTCAACTGCAACTCGAACTACGCAAAATCAATAAAAGTTTGGTACCATTTGGTGAGACTGCATCAAGTCGCATACTGTCGTACTATGTATATGGCTTCCTGGCATGCTGTACCCAATTTTTAATGTCTGACTGGAATCATAAAGTAGTGGTATATATCGATATGAGAAATTGAAAATCGATTATCATCATTATAATTATATGGCGCCATCGCCAATGCGATTCGCCATCGGTTTATATTTCTAGGCCAACTTCTATACTAGTAGCGTTCATCTTCTTTCCTAGCTTCTTTCCCAAGCTCAAAAAAAGAAAATAAGGTAGAAAACGAAACATGCAGGGGCATGTGGGGATAGGGGATACAAATCATACGACTTCATCCCTCTAGTGAGCTAGCCTATAAGCTAGTGAGCCTACATGGTCGATAGCCTAGGCTCGGATTCAATATATATTATATTTGAGACAAAACGCTAATATAATAGAATATAAACTTAATGTAATATGAGAGGATGAAGATTAGGTTGAAGGCCGAAGATGAGTCAAAGAATGAAGATCCGTCCTACGATCGGTCCTGCAAAATCTGATGATGACGCATCTCTTTGGTTATTATTTTTTGAAACGGTTTTTTATAACGCTTCAGAGGCAAGTTGCTCTGTTCAGATGAATTAAGAGGGAAAAAAAGACAAACACGGGGTGAATTTATGTAGATGTTATATCATATTATATTATGTTTATATTATTATATTCATTAGGGGAACCCTAAAGATATATATATATATATATATATATATATATATATATTGAATCTAAGCCTAGTCGATGGCATACTCCACAATTGGACCGTGCACATAGAAGCCAACACATCTAGTAAAACATTTTTGTGCTGGCGGGACTCTTAAACGAGAAGTGGAGGCAATTAAGGGTATGGGAAGGTGTGTCACTGAATCTGGGCTTGGCTGCAAGTCTAGCTATAAGTTGTGACGGTTACTTAGTTGTCCACCTACAGGCAGCGAGTGCGTGCATCAGGGGCACGCCGCAGGGGCACGCCGCATGCATCCCAGGGGGGGGGATGAGGGGATTCAGCAGGGCATTCATCTAGGCACTTTTCCCTATGGACGACTAAACCGCAAAAGAGTGATCCGACTGTGATCGAGTAGAACGGTACTAGAACCTAGAGTGTTGCAATGTAATTAACCAGATGTGTTGCAGTGTTGCGTAGAGGGATGCCACTTCGGACTCTCGGATCGAATTAGGGATAAAAGTAAGTCACTTGAAGGCGAACGTGCTGAAAACAGATCTCAAATCCATCCCGCCCCTCAAGCGCTTATAGCGGCAACCTAGGCGGCAACGCACGATACATAATAATGGTTAATTTAATATTTACTTAATAGTAATAAGTAGACTTCGTAGTAAACTTAGTAGTAAATTTCTAAACTAGCTAGTAAGTACTAAAAAAGTTGGCTTCCCGGTTTTAAGACCAATTAAGTTTGCGTTAAGAGTTTATGCATCCACTGCACAATGGCATGCATGCATATACATGCTAGATGCTACATGACTGAACTAAAGGCTAGACTAAAACGTTTTAAATTATTCTTTTGGATGGATTGACTATGATTATATACTATGATTGATATCACAGTGATATGCGAGTGCATCGTGCATCAATCGATCAGAATCACACCTATAGAATCACACTCACATGCATTTGCCAACAGCGCTCGTAACAGCAGCAGCATCTTCAATGCGGAAGTTAATTAAGGCCCTCAAGAGCGGCCACTCTATACAAAAAGCGACCGATGGTCGATCTCGACAACCCTTTGGCGCCATATGCCCGCACGCAAGACTTAAATTTCCCTTGAGAGGTCTCTGCATGCGAAGGATGACCCCCCGTTCTTCCGAACCTGTTTCCCTCCCCACACTCAGAAGAGACCGTGGCAAGACGGAGAGAATTAATGCCCAGTGAGGAGGAGAAAAAAGTGAACTACCACCAGACAGACAGAATCGTTCCTCACCCATGCACTTAATTTCCCGATGTCACTCAAGCGTTCTCTTCGCATCTGCACGGATGACGAATTCAAAACCGACCGCGACCCATCTCGATCTTCATTCTTTTTCATTTCTTCTCATACACACACGCCACGGAGAGGAAAAAAGAAGAAAGAGAGAAAGAGAACTAACATACACACGGGGGTCGACCACCTAGCCAACAGAGAAGAGGAGAGAGAGAGAAGAAAAATCAGAAGTCAGGTACGGCCATTTCAGGCCAACCAAAATGGAATGAAAAAAATGCCTGCGCGGTCACTCATTCAAAACCCCAGAGACGAGAGGGATAGAGATAGATAGATAGATAGAGAGAAAGAGAGAGAGAGAGAGAGAGAGAGAGAGAGAGACAGAAACCGACAGAGAAAATGCAACAGGATGACCAACTGTCGTCAGAGAGAAGCGCTCAAGAGGGGAAAGACACCTAAGACTCCAGCCCCCCACAACACAAGACAACACAAAACAACACAACAAAGCAAAGTCAATCACACACACAAAGCGAGAGAAAACCAGTCAGTACTCACCCAGTCTTCCCACCAGACAGTCAGTCTGCCACCGGTAGGTCGAATGGAGAAATACGTAGAGACGGATTTCTTTTTTCGCCTTGATGGATGAAGAGGTCAGTCAGAGGAAATGAGTGTGAGATGAAGATGAAACAAGAAAGCAGAGGCAAGAAGATGAAAAAGAGGGCAGAAAAGCAAACCACACAATCACAGAGCTTGCTCGGGCAACAAACATCCACCCGCGTCCTTTAAAGAAGCAAGTTCCTCCCTTCATGAGAACATCTGCATGCATGCATGTGTGAAAGGGCCCTCCCTCTCTTGGCGTTCCCTGCATTCCCATAATCCATCCATCGTGATTGCATGCCCGTTCATTCCACTCATGCACACAAGTAAGTCACATGCATGCAGAGAGTTCTTCTACCATGCAGCAGAAGTCAAGTGCTTCCTTCCTTCCTTCGAAGGTCGCCAAACCCTCGAAAAAAACACTTCCACACGCGCAACTATCGTCAGGGACTCACCTCTCCTCTTGCCGATGCAACCGGCAATGAAAGGGAGGGAATTAAGGGAAAGAAGCGGTGACCGCCCTAAGGAGAGGGGCAAACGCACGGAGAGAGGACAAATGGGAGAAAGGACGGAGGGAACGAATGGCACATCTGTGGAATTAATTTAAAAAACGGTGGAGCGAGTACGGGAGAATGGGTGCAAATGCTATGTATACGAAGAAAGCGCGGCTGTTGGGAAATGAAGCAAGGAAGGTGGACAGGATCAAGTGTCGATGGTCACTTTCTTGGAGGTGCTTTACAGGAACACACAAAGAGAGCGGAAAATTGAATTAACGCATGCAGGGCGCAAACAGACATGAAGGAAGACTTTCGCAACAGAACGAAGAGAGAGATCAGGGAGCGAGACAGGAAAGGAGAAGCGACAAAGAGAAGGAGAGAGGCAATTACGCATACGATGCCAGCACGGGAAAGAAGAAAAATTCATTCGACTTTTCAAAGAGGATTGAATGAAAAGAAGAAAGACGGGGATGCGTAAGGCAGGCAGGTGAGCGTATTCCAGGCAAGAAGAGGGGGAAAGAGGAGAAGGGGCTGGCAACGCAGACATGGAAGAAGACGGCGAGGGGAGTGGCAGCAAATACACGTGCATTCACCAACTCCCCGTTTTTCTGCTAAGTTCGCTACGACACCAATGACCGTTTATTCATAAAGGTGTGTGTCGACAGAAGCGGCCCACAGACAAGACAGATAAATGTATAGATAGGTGGAGAGTGCCGGCCGGCGAACACAAAAAAGAAGTCGGCAGTGCTTTTGCAGGGCTGGTGTGAGGGAGAGCGCCCTCTCCTTTCCGTTCCTTTGTCCATTCATGCTCAGAAAGTCAGTTAATTTAATTAGATGCCCCCATCCCGAAATGCCCCCGATCGACCCATCGTTGATAGGGACGGCAGTGAGCAAACCACCAGCTGCCCGCCTTTTTTTTTTCAGTCACCTGAAGAAGCACGTACAGAAAATCCCTCTGCCTCACACACGCATGAAGAAGAGAAAGGAATGCAAGCAGGAAAACTGACACCAAGGCAACGCGACTCTTCCACCCACAGGACATGCTGCTTCCCTTTCTTTCTACTGGCTCCACGGTTGCAAGCCGGAAGGAAAAATGGCATTTCATGAACTCACGTGAGATCCCCTCCCTCCCTTTCCTCAGCCAGTCCTCCCTCCTGTCCTTTCCAGACCCCAACCCCAGCCCTGACGGTCTCACATCCAGTCGCGTCTCCTTCATTCTCCTTGCCCCCGTCCCCTGAGTCTCTGAGGTCGACCGATTCTGGTCCCCCACCCCTGTCTGACCCAGCACCACCCCTGTCACCCCCCCCACCCCTGACGCTTTCCCCGTCACCTTCTATTCCCTCACTCACAGGCGGCAAGGTGGGTGCGGGATGTTGCTGTGGGAGAGCGTGGCTCTGGGAGGAGGACGAGGACCCCGGCCCCATGACTGTGGGGGGAGACTGGGGCGACCCTAGAATGGACGGGGAGGAAGAGGACGAGGGGGGGAATCCCGGAGGTGTACGCGTACAGGCGGAGGAGCCTGCTTGGGTGGTGTGGCCGTGTACCGCGCTTTGCACGGAGAGCGGGGGTGGCGCCTGAGAATGGAGGTGATGGGAAGGCGCCGGTCCGGAGGCAAGTGGGCGCGCTGCACTCGGGCCTCCATGTGCCAGTGAGAGAGACAGAGCCACATCGTCCCCTCTGCAGGAAGACGCAGCATCGGAAGCAGCACACGAGACGGCACAGGAGGACTCTGCTACCGACGGTTGAGCACTGCAAGACGCAGAGGGCGACGCCGCCGCGTGGTGCACCTGAAGCTGTGCACTTCCGGAGGACCCTAAAGGCCCCCCTGCGTGGGCAGCTAGAAGGGATGCTAAGGGGGAAAGGAAACGACGGCGATCTCCCCCCCCCTTCTGCGCTGTTTTCCCCTGCCCCCTCCCCCCCGCTCCCGATAGTTCAGGACCTTCCGGACCCAGGACGTGAGACGAGGGTCCGTCAGGGAGTAGGTGATCGGTTTGGGTTGGCAGATGGTCGTGTATGGATGCAGAGGGAGCAGGAAGGCCCGCATCTCTCTCAGTTCCCCCATATGGATGAGGGCCTTGAAAGGCCCCAGCCATACGAGAGTGCATCCCCTCATCTCCATCCACAGAACTCGAGCACGTACCTGCCTGGCTAGGGGGGCGTGTTTGTTGGTGCTGACTCAGAGCAGTCGGGGGAAACGAACTGCCTCCGGAGACTGAACCGGAGGCGCCGGCAGCTGCGGCTGGCGATGCCGCTTGGTGTGCCAAAAAGGTTGGAAGGGATTCGACACAAGGAAGGTGCAGGTCCCTATCCGCCTGTGTGAACGAAGAACCGGAACCGTGGGACACGAGAGACTGCAGAGACGGACGAGAATCCCCCACTCTCTCTCTGTGCATCCAATGTTCGGCATCCTGACTGCTGAGGGGAAAGGGAAGAGGGGAGACTGTGGCGGAGGTGCCACTTCTATTTGTCTTCCGACATGAATCCCCTCCATCTCTACTGTCCCTCTCCTTTTCTCTTTCCCCTTTCTCACGCTTCCGACGCACCATCCTTACCGTTTCCCTCTCGGCTGCCGAGGCGCCTGTGCCTTGGAGCACTGCCGGCAAGCTGCAGTCTCCTTCTGCGTGAGGCACGGGCACGGCAACCAGAGGGCGATCGCGCATGGCGGCGCGCAAACGGCTGGGTCCTTTCAGAGGAGCCCCCGGCGCCCCCGGCTTCGCGACAGAGGCTGAGGCTCCATCCGGCTCTCCCGACCCATGAGGAAGAGACGGGGGAAAGTGTGACGTGGGGTCAGAAGGCGCGCCCCCTCCTTCTCTTTCTCTGTCCGTGGGACCCTCACCCGAGGAGGAGGGGTGACTGAACTCACGAGGGACCCCCCCGTGAAGGAAAGCGTCCCCCTCCCCCCCTCTGTCGCTGAAGGCGTCTCCATGGATGTGGGAGGACAGCCCCGGCGGGCCGTGACTGACTGTCGCATGGGGGGCATGAGGATGGGCGTGTGCGGGGTTACACAGCTGTAACTGGAGATCGGAGTCAATGAGAACACGGGCAGACTCGTCTGTCTCTGCCTCTGCCCCCTCCCCCCCCCCTCCTACAGGCCCTTCAAGCCCAAACCCCACAGGGGGGGCCTCTACCAAGGCAGGATTCGGAGACGGCTCTGAGACGGAAAGGGAAGTCTGCATGGACCCCCCCGCCTCATGCAGCCGGTCACCGAAGGCGGCCAAACCGCTGGCCGTCGCTGTGGTGACCTCTGCAGGCAGACCAGTCGTCTGGGCCCTCAGCAGAAGGCCCCCCCCTGAATGCTGCAGGTGGGATGTCGGGGCCTCACCTGCTGTCTGTTGAAGGAAAACCCCTTGCACCTGCGACCCTGCATACTCGCCAGGCCCCGCTTTCCCAGGCGCCCCCCTAGACGACGCACCTGAATGACCAGGTGCGTGCAGTGACGAGAGGGGACCCGAAAAATGAGGGGGGCAGTCCCCGGCCTCCGAGGTCCCCCCACTCAACGCCCCTCCGCTGTCTGCACGCGATAGCCCCGTCCCCACTCCCCCTCCACCCTGCGCTCCTCCCCCACCTCTATTTGCACTGGCACCTACAGCCCCCCCCACCCCCCCCGAAACTGACTCTTCTTCATCTACGTCAACGATCAGACGAATCCGATTCTTCCTTCCCCCAACCCCACTACCGCTAGTGGTTCCCCTGGCCCTCCCCCCTCCCGACGCACCCTTGCGCCGTCCCGCGGGGGGTCCATGCTCTTGCGAAGACGCACAAGATGATGCACGCGTCCAGCTCTCTCTGTCATTACCCCCATGCATCCCCCCCACACCATGCATACCCGCATGGAGATGTACAACCGCACCAGCAGCCTGAACCTCTGCCCCCCCTGCATGATGCGTCTGCATAAGCGCCAACCCAGCAGGGGTGCTACCAGAGGCAGTCACCTCTGTCATGAGTTCCCCCCCTCGCTGCATATTCATATCTGGACCTGCCAAGAAAAGCGGGGCCGACTCAAAGGAGCGAGGGGATGTGCCTGGGGGTGTGGCTGAGAAGCCGGTCGTTGAAAAAGCGCCACCGCCCGTCACGGAGGCGACGCCTGCCGGGATTTGTGACGGCAGGCTGGGGATCGGACTGGGATCCCCGAAATGGGCTGACGTATGTGGATGAGCGTTTTGGCCGTTTCTCTGTGTGTTCAAGAGAACGGCTTGTCGCTGGTGGAGATAGGACGGGTGGTGCGGACGGCGGTGCAGGTAGAGATCAGATTCAATCTCTTGCAGGTCAAAACTCGCAAAACGGGGACCCAACCTTCCCGACGGTTGGCCGTGAGAGCCTGAGATAGGGGCGGCTCTATAACGTCCTGATTGGGACGATAATGCAGTCAGGGGTGAGCATACAAGGCCATCCAACCCTGCCTGTTGCATCCAAAACTCACTCGATGCTTGTTGTTGTGCCTGTTGCATACTGCCATGGGAGTGCCGTCTCTGATTCAACGGACGGACACCCGGACCGGCAGGCACGAGGCCTTGGAAGGTCCCCAACGACACGCTTCCGCGCATCTCGGGGGGAAGAAAAAAAGCAGAGGAATCACCCCCCATGCCCATGGGATGACACCCAAAGTAAGCCGGTGCATTCCCAACAAAATCAGAAGAAGACGCAGACGCTGGGGGTTGGGAAAGTAACGGCGCTGCCATCGCTGACCGCTCACCAGGCTCACCTGTCGGACACCCTTCAGAGAAAGCACAGGGCGGTAAATGGACAGTCGTGTCCATCCCCTCGCCGGGGGCGGCGGCAGACATACCTGCACCCATTCCCCCATGGGGATGCAGCAGTGTGGAGGCGACCATCACTTCTTGGGGCACGTGCCCCGCCGCCGCCGCCATCAGATCTGCCAGACCGCCCCCCTGCCCGGCAGTCGGCATATGAGGGGCGCCAACGGACGCTGCTGTTTGCGCCCCTGACGGCAAAATTCCAAACACAACCTCACCTCCCCTCTGCGGCAGCATCCCAAGACTTACCCCTCCCTCGCCCCCACCCCCTGGCCCGACCAACGCGACAGCCCCTGCTGGGACAGTTGCAGGCTCGTGAGTGTCCAAGTGGGCAACTGAGGGGAAGGACGCAGCGGCAGGCAGGGCAGTGGTTTCTGTTGTCTCTGTCGCGTGACTGCTTCTTTCAACAAGGGGGGGCTCATCCCTTCCTCCGCTCCCCTCCACAAAACGGGGAACTTGTCTTTCGCCTGCACCGCCCGTCATCCCTGCTGTCTCCTGCGCCCCCTCTTGGGGAGGGGGGGGGCGGTTAGGGGAAATGACGCTAGGAGGAGGTTCTTCTCCCATCGCCGTCTGCCGGACTCCTTCTGCACCCGCTGGTTGTCGCTGCTGGGCTGCACCCCGATAGCGGTTAAGGAAAAATTGAATCCCCAGACCAATGGACTGGTTTTCCTGCTGCGGTGCAAGGGGAGTGGCCCCTCTGGAGGATGAAGGTCCTCCTCTCTCTCTCTCTCCTCCTGCCTGTCCCCCGTCTCCTTCTGCTGCCTGCCGGGAGGGGGAGAGACGGCCGCCTCCCGATGGATGGGGGGAGACAGAGACGCCGGCACGGGTCTCGCCTGTCGGGGGACCGTTCTGGAAGCCTGACTGGGATAGGAGGGAAAGCGTGAGGGGCATGGGGGGGGCAGCCGTTGTTTTGGTCATATCACCCCCGGCAACACTCCCCATCACCCCGCTGGAGGTTGGTTTCCGGGGTGTGCATGCCTCCCCTGTAAGCCCGTCGTTGACATCACCTCCCCCCATCTGCGCATCTACATTGATCACTGCCTCGGGGAGAAGTTGCGGCGACGGGTGGGGCAATGTGGCGGCGCCATGAGCCCTTGACACCTGCTTCGAGGCGGAGCGATGTTGGGTCCCGCTAGGAATTCCCCCCCCCAGTCTGTTCGGATGAAAGAGCACGGACCGACGGAGAAATGACACCACCCTTGGTGCCCCTGCAGACGGGGGAACTCCCGGAAAGCTGCCGCCTGGGTGTGCTCCAGCGGCAGTAACTACCCCCGGGTGAGGGTGAGAGTGGGGGTGCGGATAGAACCCTGCAGCGGCTTTTCCTCTTGTCGAGTCCTCAAGAAACAGCCTCTGCTTTCTCAGCTCTAAATTGGCAGACCTGCACGCACAACGAAGAAGGACACGCAACGTTATACCCACAGTGCAAACGAACAAGCATCTCCTCAAAGGGCGACGGAATAAAAAAAGATTCCTTCATTCACTCATAAGAGGCGTACAGGACAAAAGATAAGAACGGTGCAAGAAACAAAAACTCATGCGTTTTGAAGGGTATCTGAGACAGCAGCAGCAGAAATTGCACGAAGCTCGACTCTATCGAACATTCCACGACAGGGGAAAGGCAATCAATTTCGTGTGCCCAGAAGACCTCCCCGACTCGCTCGCTGACTGACTGACTGACTGACTGAAGTTTCAGATTTTCGGATTCCAAATTTCGAATTCTTGAGAGCAGCCCTCTGTTCTGCTTTTCCAGCTT
Source organism: Chromera velia (assembly GCA_018398765.1). Taxonomy (NCBI): domain Eukaryota; family Chromeraceae; genus Chromera; species Chromera velia. Next base: position 12,195 of record JAHBMJ010000861.1, on the reverse strand, counting down.
CACCTGCAGGCATCAAATCACAAAAACAAAAAAGAAATACAGCTCAGAAATACAGACAGACATCAGAAGCAAAGGCGCATCAGAAGAATAAGCAAGCGGCAAGGACAAGGCAGGCGTACGGACATGACATCCACACACACTGGATGACCCTTCTTTTTCTGTCTTTCCTTCTCTTCTCTTGACTCCTTCTCTGCTCGGACAGACTGGACAGACAGACCACCCGACAGACAGACAGACAGACAGACAGACAGACAGACAGAAATGCATCAGGACGAAAAGAAACGAAGCGAACAAGCAAAAGGGAAAGAAAAGACAGCGAACAAGCAAAACTTCGATCAACCACGGGGGACACAACGATTATTTCATTTTGACACAGACGGAGGCACGCGTCCATCCAAAGCAGCTCTAGAAGGAAGGAATGATTAGCTTTCAGTTCTTCAGCCGAACACCTCCCTCACACATCATCATCGATTTGAACGATTCAAGTGGTCTCTCTCAAATCAACCCACCCAACTGGCCATGCATCGAACAGAAAAAGAAAACACACAAACAAACTCACAATTGATCTCTGGAACCCAGAGAGCGCCTTCAGCATTGCCTGCTGGGGTCCTTTGCCCATAGAATCCTCACCCATCCCTCCCGCCGGTGTTTCCACACCACCAGCAACGGCAGCCGGTCCTCCTCCCCTGCGTCCCTCCCCCCAAAACTGCCCCCCGCTGATACTGGCCGGTCCAACCAATCCCCACCCCCCCACTCTCAACCTTGCATGGTGCTCTGCATGAACAGTGCCGAACCTCAATCTCATTCGCCGTCTGTCCCGCATGTCACCACGGAAGGCAACATGAGGACTCCGCAACCTGTCCCAAACGGAGTGCGAGTGCGAGTGCATGTGTCCGTGTCTACTTCCCATCAAGCCTCTGCCCCCCCGTGGCAGAAAACCACGGGGGGCAGAGACGGGGACAGGATCTGACGCACGCAGATCTTTCTGAAGAGCACCCGAAGGCACTGCGTATGTGACACCGCGTGCCGTCAACGGAGACGGACTGAAAGTTCCCCCACCCGTCTCCACTTCTGCCTGACCCCCACCCCTCATCCCTCTCTGCAGAGCGACGGCGGGCCATGTGGGAGGCCCCCCAAGGGAGTGAGACCGGGTTAGACTCACACTAAACGAGGGGGGGGGAAGGGGCGCGGATGTTGTAAGGGAACGAGAGGTCATATTCCCTGTCCCATTTACACTCGCAAGCTCAGCAGGCCTGCTTACACTCGTACAGGGAGTGTCTGTAACTGGGGTCCGAGACCCTCCCGCCGGCACACCGCGAGGACCCCTATGGCGCCGCCACAAACCTTTATACCGTTCCCCCTTCCCTACCGCCCGAGCTTTCATCGAGAAAAGGGACGAGCGGTCAACCGAAGGAGACTTCTCAACGTCTCCCTCTACCCCTTCACCATCTCCTCCGTCTCCTTCAACATCTGTGCAAGAACCACGGAGACGGAGACTGGCGGCACGACGAGACGAACGCCCCTGACGAAAACGACTGGCCCCTGTGGAGCGATGACGCGCCCCCCCTCCGGGGAACGCCGCTGCCAGACTCAGAGGGGCCCGAGGAACTTCCCGATGCCCGCTCCGAGCTGCCACCTCCCCCCCTTCAGCTCCCACACCCCTTTCTCCATCTGCACAAGCTTCATCAAAATCACACCCTGCACCGTCCGAAAAACCGGAAACAAATGAATGCCGCTGTTTCACCGTCACCGTTCCTTCTTCTTCCTCCTCTTCCTCTTCCTCCCCTTCTTCCTCTTCATCATCAGCATCTTCTTCACCCTCACTCTCTTTCCCCCTCTTTTTCTTCTTCAACCTCTCTCGCTCTCTGCCTACTGAAGGTCCTTTCATTTTTCCTTCTTCTTCTGTCTCCTTTCCAGAACCATCTACAGGAACGGGCTTCCCTTTTTCTTCTTCCCCACTCCCAACCCCCTTCTTTTCTTCTTCCCCACTCGCAGACGATGGGGGCTGCACTGCTTCCAATAACACCCCCAATTCTGAACAACTAGCAGAACGCACCCGCCCCCTTCTCCTTCTATCCTCTCCAGGCCCAATGGATGAATTTCCCGAATGACACCGACTTCTCAATCTTTCACTCCTCCTGCTACTTAGCCGGAGCACTCCATGCGCACCCCCCCCGATTCTCGCGCTTCCCCCATGGGACACTTGCGCAGGGGTCCTAGCACCTGCCTCTCCCTCCTCTGCCTTCACCACCTGCGAGGCGGCCTCCTGAAAGTCAAGAGAGAAAGACTGGTCCCCCTCTTCGTCTCCCTCTGCCTCTCCGCCTAGACCTAGATTCCCGCCACTAGGAGAACGTATATGCAGCGGCTGAGACAAATGAAGGGGCGGGGGTGATGTTGCATAACACGTTTGGGGTGAGGAGCACGAGCTGTAGGAAAACAGAGTCGTGTCACCCCCGTGCGAGTGGACTGTCGAAGGCCGAGTTCCTGCCCTGAGTGGAAATGCAACAAAATGACTGGAGGGTGACGGCGTGGGGGGAAGCGGGGGTCGTGACCGTGTAAGAAACGGAGACGCATGTCTGAGCAATTCACTCCCACCTGTATCCAGACCAACCCCCGAGGTTGAGTGATCACCACCGACCGGAGACGGCGATGGGGGATGAAACTCTACTGGGCCCTCTGCAAGCAATGGGTCTGGGGAATCGGTCGGATGCCCTCCGTGATGGTGATGGTGGTGTTGATTGAATTCGAATTCGACCTCTTCTTCTTCTTCTAATTTCTCGGCAATTTGCTTTTCGAATCTTCGTTCCAATCTGTCCAGCAGCTCTTCTTTGAAACCGTCTCCGAGTTTGTCTGCAACAACGGACTCTACTGCAGTCGCAAGGAGGGCCTGCAAATCCAAAGGAAACGGGAGGCCGGTGGAAGACGGCACAGACGGCACGGAAGCTGACGCCTTGGGGGTGCGGCGCTGCCCTGAAGCTGCGGCCGCAGCCGAGGAAGAAGCAGCAGAGGGATCTGCGGTCTCCCCATTCTCTCCTCGTCCAGCTACAAACGTGTGGGCACAGGGGGATGGAGACGGGAGGGGAAGTAGAGGTATAACGGGGGAAGTGGCAAGAGCCATAGGAGCGAGCTGAGTCGCAAGAACTCTATAAGCACTCGGCCCTCCAACAGCTGTGCGGTCTACCTCTCCCTCTCTTTCTTTCACTTCCCCTGAAGACAACGCACCGTCCCCGTCAGGATTATCCCGCCGCTGCACTCCTGATCCCTCTACATCGGCATCGTTCTTTTGCAAACATGATCCTGCCCCCCCCGCTGCGCTTGCGTGTTCTGTCATGTGTCGTGTCGTAGCTTGAGGCGGTGACTTTTCGTTCGAGGAGGCGGCTGTTGGGGCGCCGTGGAGTGAGACAGTAGCCCCGGAGTCGCTGCCCGCACAGGACTTTCCCCCCTGCACACAGAGTGAGAGAAAGAGGTGGAGGGTCATGGAGGCAGACAGGCGGGGTGAGAGGAGGAAGACAAGCAAAAAAACAAAGAGCATAAAAGAGAAGAGAAGAGAAAGGAGAGACAAACAGGCAAAGGGAGGGGGTGTATCCTCTTCCCTCCTTCCGCACTCGCTACGCTGTGAGCAGACAGACAGAAGCATGGTGAGACGGGAAGGGGACAGGTCAAAGCTATTGGAGTATTGAGGGAAAGAAATAGACCCGATCAAGGTACGAAAAGCTGTAGCGAAAGAGCGAAGTGATTAAGAATAAACTTGCGAAGAATGTACAGACTCCAAGGCAGGTGAAGACTACAGGAGGCCAGTAGACGGGATAGAAGAAGAAAAGGCAGGGAGGGGCGTTCACTGCGAATGCCCCGCTCTGTGCACGATGGCGGTGTACAGGCAAAACACTCACAAGAGATCGGATTGGAAGTCCAACAGGCACACTTCGAGAAACGAAGCCAAATTTGAAAGCAACCAACCAGCAGTCTGGGTCAGAGAATGAACTTGCGTGCAACCCACTGACCTCTTCTGTAGGACCAGCGACAAGAAGCAGAAGCGGTCCATTGCATGTTGCCGCACTTCCGTTGACTCCGATCTGCGGACCGATGACGGTTGCATGTCGCACCGTGTCTGCACTCTGTCTCCTAGGTCCTTCCGCAGCTCCAGCGGCCGTGCTTGAGTCTTGTCCCTCTTGACTTTCTTGTGCAGAAGACAGGGGAAGGGAGGAGTGAGACTTGCCGCCTGCATCTGCGGGGGGCACGTCTTTCGAAATAATATACTGCTGCTGTCTGTGTATCATCTCACTTTGCTGATACTGATGGAGAGCCTGCAAGATGCCTCCTCCCCTCCCTCCTTCCACATCCATAGAACGCCCATGATCAATGACCTCGAAGCGGCCGACTCTGTATCCACCTGCAAACAAAGAAGGGAACACAAAAACCAATCGATCATATGCAGGCGTTGTACTTTCGTGTGTTTCAGAGACGAAAAACGAAAGTCATGGAGAGATTGATCCTTCCGACCTCTTTCTCCAGCACCTTGCGGCAGCAGAGATTGATGAGTGGCTGAGGGGACCACAAGGGCCTGCACAAGGGGGGCTTCTGGGAAGGCACAGGCCTGCTGAGGTGCACCTGAAGAGCCAGTTGCCTGCGCTGCAACGACTGGAAGTGAAAAGATGCCTGGCTCTTCCGAAGCCCTTCCACTATCCTCCGCAATCCCTGTGGCCAGGAAGAGACCAGGAAGTGGAACGTTCATCGGTTCGGGTACAAAGCTGCCTGCTGAGCTCTGCCTGTTCCGCTCACTGCGTTCTTACACACAGCGATCACATCTTCTCAAAACAACTAGTCATCCGGAGGTCAGCTAGCGAGAGCAAAAAACAGAATTAAGTAATGGAGGAGTCAGAATCAGAAGCGTCTCCAAACTCGCGTTGTCTATCGTTGTCTTCCTTTCAACCGCCTTTCGACCGTTGTCCGGGACTGCGCGGCCCCCATGGGCCCATGCATGCATGCATTATGCCGCCTCCGCTACGCTCCTGCGGCATGCCGGGGCCCAGTAAGGCTAAAACCGATGAGTCTGTACTTAGAGATTATACTGACTAGGCTAGATCCGCTCGATCCTCATATATGGGGACGCGACTTACATGACAAATTCCTCAATTATCCTCAAAACAAAACCCTTAATCATCATTACCCTCAATCATCAGAGATAATACAAAATAAATTGTGACTCCGAAATTTAAGTTTAAATCTATTATATAGAAACCCCTCTGAATACTTTTAAAACTAATCATAAAAATTAAAGACAAGTCTACCATTTTTAAGCGATCAAACCGTTTTAAACAAATAGTCTGTTGATCAGTATTATGATTAGTATTCAGCAGTTTCGACAGTTAGGTTTGATTCAACTTGAAAGGGTCTGATTTTCTCGGTTAGATCGGGTTAACTTGAGCCAAGGGCAATTCTCGGCTGTAATCAGCAGTGACTTTCTCATTAACCAAGCCGTGTACCACACCATGCCACACCATGCGCCGCCCCGCATCGTAATATACCTCTATGAGCGGCTGAAGAAAAAGGAAAAAGACCTGAGGGCGGGAGACAGAAAGACGGAGGCAGATGACAGGAGAAGAAAGACTGAAGGTACACGCATTCAAGTAAGGGCTGAAAACAGAGGGAGATAAGTGAATGCTAGGAAGCAGCATTTCTGGTATGTATACTAGATTTTTGAGCTGATATGACCAAAAAAAGTAAAAATTTCGTTAGATTTTTTAGTAACCAAACATTTTTCAGGTGCGGCTTGACGAGTTACTTCCAAAAAACACAAAATTTTGGTATGGGTTATTCGTTTTATTATAGGTTACAGGGGTTAAATACATGTCGCTTCGTGATGTTACGGGTTACTCAGTTAGAGGTCATTTTGGATCAGTAACCATCATTTAAAGCCTATCTTAAAAAATGTTTAAAACTTGTTTAAAACATGTTTAAAGACCTTATAGTGGATGGTTACTCACTTTTTATTAGGAGTTAAAAATAGTTACGAGTTACTTGGTTAGAGGCCTTTTTGTCAAATGTTGAAGCAACACATCGAAATCATGTAATTGTTCAAGAACCATAAAGTGTTTCAAACTTGTATGTGAAAAAGGGCACAAATGGCCCCCGCTGGCTTTCAGGTTCGCAACGCTGCAAGCCGGATCAAAATTGAATTATCGTTCGGCTACCTTGAGATTTTAGATCGATAAACAGTCAGAAAGGCCATCTACACAAGTAGCTTCATGTTTTATATGGCTTCTGTCTACTTTCAGACGCTTTTTTTTGCTTTCCCTTCTGTCTGTAGAGTCAGATTCTTCTGTTGAGAAAATCAGGAACGGCATTCATGCATGTAACGTGCTATATGAGGCGACCTTGCCACGTTCCATCTACTCCCATCCGCTTTGGAAAGTGGGCAAAAATAAAGTGACGTTCTCAATATTAGTCTTAGTAATTAGTGTTACCTTAGAAATCGCGTTACTTCAGACAGCTGTAACGTATATCCTAACCGTCTCCGCACTGTGCTAGTAAGCGGCAGCACTGTGTTCAGTGGAAGAGCAGTCCTTCTACTCGAAATCTCACATGCCTGTATCTCAGTACGCATATATAGATAGACGGATGTATGCCAATTCGATGCCAAATACACGTACGGCGCAAAAAATCAATAAATCTCGGCATGGCTCAAACACCACTCCGTGAACGATCGGTCACGCGCACAATTTAAAATCGTCCTGGCACAAGCCGCAGTACCAATGCGCACACTCTCAATCCTGACATGCCAGACGAGCAACCGCAATTCCAATACACAACATCACGCGCGACCCCCCCCTTCGGTCTCGCCACTGTCTTTTTTCTATCGCTTCTGGCTCTGTGTGCTATGTAAAAGAGACGCTCGATCGAAGATCAATAGGACAAAAAGAATCGAAATAAGGAAGATACACATGTAAACATATTCAATACATCGTTGGCCTAAAGCGCTCCAGAAACGCAATCTCATTCAGCCATCCTTCAATCAGATCTGTACTGGCCGTACGGACCAAAACACGCAAATATTGTTCCTTGAGAAAATTAAAAGGCCATCGCAAGGACAGCAATTCAACGCATGCCGGGGCCCGCCGGGTTCCTTTTTGCCCCCCCCCGCCCATATGTAGGCGGCGCTTCGCCGCCAAAAACTCAACTGAACCAACCAAGTGGCCTCCAGAGCTGAAAGTTGAGAGATTTCTCACCCATCCCACTCTCATCAATTCTATGGAACAGAATTTGCAGACTCAACCTATAGCCTCTGCACCAGCAGTTTCCTGTTTAGCAATGTGTATAAACTTTTATTTCTGAGGTGTTGTTCACTGTTGTTTGAGCTCAGTTCCAGACTGAGCCGTGTTGCAAGCCGCGATGCCACCGCTCCCACCGCCCAAATCTTCAAAGGGGCGTAAAGGAGTGGGAGGGAGACCCACAAGAGCAGAAGCAGAAGGTCTGAGGGACAGATATGTACCCTTAGGAGAGTACCGTACCAACCTTGTCTCAACCATGTGCGGTTCGTCTCCTACGTTGGAAAGGCCCCGCCACATAGCAGGGCTAGAGGCCATCAAGGCCTATAGGGACAGAGAAATGCCGCCTTTCACTGCAGTGCGGACCGAACAGCAACAGCAGGAGCGAGATGCCCACCAGCAAGAGCAGCATAAAAGGAAGAGATGGATGAGTGAGCAGCCGGGGGTGTATTGGGGGCAGGTTGTAAAGCGATTTGCATCTGATGCCCCGTCTTGGCCCCTTCATGACAAGTACAAAGAGGCTGCAGATGCGCTTTCCTCTGCAGCTCCCTTGCCTCCTATTCCCGAGGAGGACCCCGACGCTGCTAACGGCAGCTACGAGAACGGCCGCCGGAATCGGGCCAACACGATTGAGAAGCTCGACAGTTGTCGGGACGCCCCGTCCTTCCATGGAGCGCCCATCCTTAACCCCCGAGACTATGAGAGGTCAGGGAAGGGTACAGAAAAATTGGCCGACAAGACGACCGCAGTGGTTGGGCTAGTGGATGACCTGTATGGGCTGAAAGCCGTGCCCGCAGAAGAGCGTGCGGAAGGCCTCACATCGGCCTTTGCTTCGATCGCGTGCAAAGCCTCCTCCATCAAAGAAATGGAATTGGCCGAGAAGATTGCAGAGAACACACAGCAGGGGGGGTATCGTTTCGTAGATACAGAGAGGGAAAACAGAGCAGACATGCCCCTTCATATCAAAAAGAGACTTGAGAGAGTGAGGGGGTTGACGTATATTTGCGTAGCATAGCATCGCATTGATATCAACCGTCAACTACATTTTTAACTAGAATTTATAAATCAATAAATAAAGTATACATAAAGCATATAAACTATAATTTAAATGAAATACATTAACCGTCAACTATATTTCAAACTAGAATTTCTCAGTTTAAATTTTATACTTCAATCAAAAAGAATTTAAATTATAAGTATACTTTAAGCATAAATTAAAATTTAAAATAGAATTTAAATGAGCGGTTTTTTATTTAAAATCAAACCTCAAACCTCAATGACTCAAATATCAAAATCAAAGTAGACTTTATCCTGTCCGTCATCGGCCGAATCCTCTGCGGGCGCCGAAGGCTGAAAAGGGAGTGGCGGCCCACTCCAAGCCACCTGGAGGACACCTGCTCCTGCTGCCGCCGCTGCTGCAGGTGCTGGTGCAGCAAAGAAAGAAGAAGAGGCCATAAACGTCACCCGCTCCATTACTGCAGGGTTGTCTGGGACATCATACACCAGGTGAAGGGACGCCGACCCCACCCTGCTGCTGCTGAACGACATATAAATAGAAGGACGAAGGAGCCGTCTTGCTACCCCCCCCTCCACTCCAAACCACGGTTGAAGACGGCATCGACCTGCAACCCAGGCAGCACACCCTGGATCGCTTTTCCCCTCAGACAGACAACGCAGGGGCGCTCCATGGCTGTCCTGAATTGGACGGCCTCCATCTTAAGGAGGCGCTCCACTGCCTTCCGCCTCTTTGCATCATTTCGGGGCTGCCTTTTCTTCAGCTTTCTCTTCTTCCCTCCTCTTCCCTCCGCTCCTTCTTCCTCCGAGGTCACCTCCTCCTCGGGGTTGTAGTTCGTCATCAGCAAGGCACGCATCCTCTCGTCCGTCACGTCGAACACGGGATCCACTCCACAAATCACCTCTGCACTCACAGAGGCGCACATACACCATCAAGTCATTCATCCCTCCATCCATCACCAGGCAGGCAGGCAGGCGAACAGCCCGGCAGACAGGCAGGCAGACAAGGCAGGCAGACAAGGTAGGCAGGCAAGGTAGGCAGACAAGGCAGACAGGCAAGGCAGGCAGGCAGGCAGGCAGGCAGGCAAGCCTAGCAAGGCAAGGCAGGCAGGCAGGCAGGCAAACACCCCTCCGCAGTGTGACCAGCACTGCTTCATTGGGGGAGAAAGATGTATCGAATCACCTTTCGGAATGTCGTCCTGCTTAGCTGACGCATCTACTTCCCCCAGTCCTAGAACGACCCTCCCCCACACGTAGTGAGGTCCGAGGAACCCCGTCAGAATGTCCGTCTGGTAAGTAGCGAGCGAGAGGACTCGGTACTTCAACGCGAAGTACTTGAGGCCGTTCGACACGCACAATCTGTAGGACAACCAATTCAATGAATCGTGAAATTCATTGAATTCGTCCTTGCACAAGTCAAAAAAGGCCCGGCCCCTCGCAACCCAGTGCCCTGGGATTTCTTTTGGGGCCTCCCTGGCCCCGTACTCAGGCCTCCACATTGTCGACGAGAGCAGATTTTCAAACAAAACAGAGAAAGAGTTGGTCATCTTCGATTGGAGCGAGTCAAACAATTTAAGGACTCCGTCTTTCTTCTCTTCTGGGGGGGCCGACTTTCCTTCCAACGCTAAAATTAGGGCCGTGATGGGTCCCTCATCCGGAAATATGCTTCTGCACTGCCTCACTGCCGCGATGGCTTCCTCCACACTTTCAGCAGCCATGGAGACGGAAGGGAGTGGACACGAATTTTTTTCAAAAAACAAACTGGCAAACAGGAAACTGCTGGTGCACTAGCTATAGTTGAAGTCTGGAGATTCTGTTCCATAGAATTGATAGGAGTGGGATAAGTAAGAAATCCCCCAACTTTCAGCTCTGGAGGGCACTTGGTTGGTTTAGTCGAGTTTTCGGCGGTGAAGCGCCGCTTTGGGGGGGCAAAAAAGAACTCGGCGGGCCCCGGCATGCGAGGGAGAGAGGTAAAGGTGCAGCTTAAGGTGAGCGTGTCAGAAATAATAAAGAGTAGCGGTAGAAGCCAGCTGAGTGAGAGAAGAACTAGTGACGACTGGTTCAAAATTGAATGCTCATTGTGAGCGCAGCTTAAGGCTGAAGGACAGGGGGGCGGAACAGCCATAGTATCTTGCCTCAATTGTCAATGACTGTCAGTGAATCGACAGTGATTGTTCTGTCAATGAAGTGCATACTTGATTCGTCTCCTCTGATCGTTTCGACGAAAGAGGGGAGTGAGTTGGTATGGAAGTAATGAATAGATGCGTCCTTGGATGCGTCGTAGTGTGTTGACGATGCATGTCGCACGCAGTGAGAGCAAGCGGCTCGCCCACGTCATGCCGCTGGCCGCGAGTAGCCACAATGCCGGCGGGTACAC